>LKNJ01000821.1:22692-74587 GCA_002120245.1 Maccullochella peelii
TATATATATATATATATATATCTTTCTGCAACTCCAGAAAGAGAGTTTTCTCTTTTTTGTTCTCTCTTTTTCCAGAACACCCCCATTTTCTCCTCTTCCTCAAAGTCTCACCTCTCTATCATTACCATCATTACCTGTTCAGCTACCTGGTTTAAAGAGTCTGATAATGGCTTCAAAATTATACCCTGTTACCACAGCGTGTCAGAATCACGGACACATTAACGGACACATGTGCACACACACAAGTGTTAAAGATAGGAATTGGGGGTGGAGTGAGTATGAAAATACCTGACAGTGACACTGGTAAACAGTGGGTTGCAGTAATGTAAAGAGAGTCAACAAGGTTCAAATGGAAAGAGTGATGAGAAGGTGTGAGAACAGTTGACATGACTCTAGCGCCATTCAGCACCATTCAGAACATTACATTGTTCTGAATTGTTCATATTTTAGCTTTCATTTATCTTTATTTGTTGCCAGAGATGAAAACCTAAAAAAATAATAATACTTTATTTATATGGCATTTTAAATATGGAGGAATGCAATTCAATCTGCTTCTCAAAGAATAAATGAAATATAAAGAATAATGAAAAATAATGAATGAATGAATAAAACTTGGTAAGATAGAATGAGAGGGGTAAGAACAAGTTAAACGAAATAAATATGAATTATATATAATGAAATGATCATTATTTCACCGCTAGTCTAACATTTTTAAATAAATATTCCAAAATCTAAATGGCCAAAAACTAAAAGCTGCCTCACCAGTAGGGCTGAAACTAATGATTACTTTGATGACAGATTAAACTGCTGATGGTTTTCTCAATTAATTATTTAATTGTTTGGTCCATTAAATGTAAGAAAATATCCATCATATCCATCACAATTTCCCAAAGCTCAAACTGATGTATTGAAATTGCTTGCTTTGTCCAAAACCAAAGATAGATCCACTTTACTATGATAGAAGGCGAAGAACACAGGCTAATATTCACATTTTAGAAGCTGGAACCAGTGAATTTTAGGCATTTTGGCTTAAAAAATTACTTGAGGGATAAATCCATTATCGACGGACTAATTGATTCATCGACTTATCATTTCAGTTCTACTCACCATACAAGGTTTTAGTTCTGGATTCACAGTATAGTTAACAAAAATAAGTCAGTGGATCTGAGAGCAACTCCAGCAGCTCAAGAAATCGTAGTAGAGGATAATTTATGTACAATAATTGGGGGGCAAGTTCATGGACAAATTAAAAATAATGAACACTCAAAATTCTACAATCTGAGCGGAAGCCAATGTAGTGATTGAAATATCAGAGGGATATGTGCATTCCTGGTTTTAGTCAGTGCAAATTACAGGTGTAAAGTGCATTGCAGCAATCTAGACAGGTTGTAATTTGCATGCATTAGTGTTTCAGTGTCATCTTGGGAAAGAAAAAGTCTAACTTCGGTGACATTCTTCAAGTGATAAATGCAACTTATATTAATGTTTCTGATATCAGCCTCAAACTGAAGGTTACTATTAACTCGAGGATTTCTCTCTCTCTCCCTGCTTCATCTCTATTCTTCTGTAGGACATTATTAGCAAGTCTTCAATTTTTATCCACAAAACTTACAAGTGTGGCAACAGGGCAGAAAACATTTGGCCAGACTGATGTTCGTAAGCATACAAATGATTGTTCCAAGCAGAAGCATAAACTACCAAAAAAAATGCTGAAAAGTGAAGGCCCAACGAGCCAGAGAAGACCAACCCATTTTTACTGCCAGTTAATAAAGGATGGTTTACTGTATTAAAAGCAGCTCTAAGGAGTATGCCAAAAAAAAACCCTGACAACTTAAATCTGATTTAATGCGAGTGCTGACTCTGCAACTGGAATATCAGGTTCCTAGAAGAAAAAGCAAATGAGCTCAACATGTGCAATGGATAATGGTCTTATTGGTGATGCTCAGCTAATGTCGAGTAGCATCTGTGACTATTGGCTGGTTGGCTGTGTTAAGACCAGTGTACACACTATAAATGTCTGTGGTGATTTGGATATGATTATGTAATCTGTGAATTTTGTGTTTATGTGTCAGCTTTGTTTAGCAACTGTCTAGTAGAAGCTAGTTTTAACAGGGATTAGTAATTGTATGTTAATGATAAAATCAGTTGTCTTAAGTTTTGTGGCTGCATTTACTAATAAAGGAAAATAAGAAACAAGCAGACAAATGGTGGTTGGCACAGCATCTAAGACTCCTGAGCTGAAGGGCAGTGTTCCCACTCAGGCACTGCCATGTCACTCAAGTGCCATACAAGTGGGAATTGCAGGAGAAAGGCAAGATAGAAGAAATTGGATGGGATGTGACAGAGGGGTGAGGAGGACTTACGTTGGCCCCACTGGCCGCTGTTGGGGTTCAGGTAGTTGGGGTACAGCCCCTGGGGTTTGTCCAGGCGATTTAGCACTTTCCGGATGTTCATTACCTATTGATCAAAGAAATAACAAGTAAAGCTCACTTCAAACACCACAAGTGCAGTGCATTGAAAATACAGTATGTCAAGTTATTATGCGACTATGAAAAGACAGAAACTGTTACAAATGTGACATAAACAATCAATGGATGTATGATGAAATAAGCTAAAAGGGTGAAGAGTCTGGCTTGCACTGCAGTTTTCATTCCTTCCTCATTTTTCATTCAACTGAAAATCAAGCGCAAACGCAGTTAATAAGTGTGAAAAAAGTAATATTATCTATTCTCATGTGTGTCTGTTACCTTCTGTGCAAACTCAGGATTCCCTGAGAGTTTGCTGAGGTGCATGAACTCCAGATGCAGGGTGCCATACTCTGCCAGGATGCTGCTGCCACCTGAAGCCCAGGGCCAGTTTCTACCAATACCGCTGGACAAAGACAAGAAGAGAAGAGGACAGAGGTTTCTGTTTAAAAAACACAACAACACAAAGACTCACTGAACCACAGCTAGTGTTTAAAAGAGAGAAACAATTTGAAAACTGCATCAAGTTTGACAACTTTTATGCATTTTAGTAAATTGTCACCCCCTTCTTCTTTTGATCCACATGCAGAACCACCTTAGCTTGTTTTAACTTGTGTATATTTTAATAGTTCTTATTAATCCCCAAGTGCTTTGTGGGCAAAAACACAGCATGAGTCATGTTAGAAAAGGCATTCATCAGCACACAGCAAAACCTGCTTGTCTTCTACTAAAACTGACAGCTGAAAAGAGGCGATAAATCTTCAAAAAGTCAGCTTAGTGACTCAGCAGTCATACTTCAAAAGGTGAAGACAGCTAAAACGCTCCTGTAAATTACATGTTATTTTATAAAGCCATTAATATTCGTCATCTTTTGCTTTTGTGACATTTACAAATAGATTCTTAAAATGGATACAGACCGAGTTACATTAATGTCACTAAAACCTAACTTCACACTCCATCTGTCATATTTATGGGTGCATTCGTTTTCACACACTTGACTTTGGCAGCACATCTTATCCTTGCCGTGTCCATCTGTCAGTCAATCAGAACTTGCTGAACTCCACCCTCTCCCCTGACGTTGCCTGTAGAGACGAAGTTTCCTCGACTCTCAGGCCATATGTGAGAGTTACCAACCCTGGCATGCTTGACAAGGACAGAAGACTTAGCGACGGGGTGTATGTGTGTGCTGGATCATTAGAGCCACTGATAAATCTCTTCCAGGCCAAGGACTGATGACTCTGGTGGCAATGCTTCAAGTAACTACTCGTGAATACATATTAACAATTCACTACACTGCGAAACACACATCAAGATGTCTGCACTACAACAACTACAAGTGGACACATGGACATGAGCTGCACGCACACACGCACACAAGGGAGACATCCAGCAAATGAGAAAAAGGAGGAGGAGGAGTGTGAATTGGGAGAAGTGCCATACACACACGTCTCTTCAAAGAGGTGGATGAACATACTAATTATCCCCCCTTCAACTCATCATGCTGCACAAGCCATAATTTGTTTCCCATTACACCATGGATTTAATCAAGTCAACCAAACACAGAAAGGACCACAGCGGCATCACGCAGCGAGCAGAGACTCGGATCAGGGTCAGAGAACATAGCTGGTGAGGGAAAAACCCCATCACTGTAGACCCCGATTAAGTTGAGAGCTGTGCGTTTGTTCGCTTTAGACTGATGCAGCCATTAAAATAGGATATTAAAGTCTACGATTACCTGCACAAAGGTTTAATGTAGGCATAGTCGTGTGGCTGCTATGATGTATTATTAACCTAAATCCAAAATATACAGTGTGTTTTAGTGTTCGAGCTACTTTCAGAACACATTATTCCTCCACAACACTCTTGCCGCCGCCTCCACTTCCCCTCAGTCAACTGTAGACTTGATCTGTCTATCCATCTTTTTCAATCCTTTTATAAACCCTGTGATGAACGATAAATCCCTTCTCTTGGTAGGGGGGGGAAGGCGGGGAGGCAAACAACCACCTTTCCAACTCACCCCTGTCCACCCCAATCCCTCCCAAAGCCCTGCTGTGAGAAACACTAAATCCCTGTTAAGGAGAACAAAACAAAAGACAGCAGGGAAAAGCTGCCACGTAAACCCGCCAGACACAAACCAAACCAAGAGCAAACATTAAGTATAATACTGGAGACGGATGGATGATGGTGTGTTTGGAATATCTTTAATCCGGCCAGGGTGTCTGCAAGCTTCAGAAAGATCTGTGATGCTGGCTGGAACTCCATTAGAAAATGAAGACGTTTTAAAAACCAGAGCTGTCAAACCCACTTGTTTGTTTGCAGCTATTTAGATTATTAAACTACTTGGGGAAAAATATGACACTGGGAATTTACTTAAAGCAACAATATGTTATGTACTTTTCAAAGAAATAAAACATTATTTCATAAGCAATAAAATTCACATTTGATCGATTAAAAACAGTGAGGCGTTTTACTTGGTCTGCTATGATCAGTAGCTTAATTACTGGATCTGTAATGCTTTTTAAAATGTGTTTAAATTCAAAATTTAAAATCCATAAGTGCAAGAGGCTGTCTGAAATGGTTTGTGTTGAACTCCAATGGAGGGCAGCAGAGGCACCAGAAATGGACTTAATGTTAATCTACTTCTGTCTTTTAAATTGACACCCCTATTATCCATGTACTGTATAAACACCTAAGAGAGTAACAACCCCTGTCACTACAAATGACAGCAGAGAGAGGCTGGTGAAGAAACTGAATGGACACTAACCAACAAACCGCACTGTATGCGAGGTGAGTTTTAAATAAAATTCATCGATTAGTCTGACTCCTAACTGTGGCTGCTTGCAATAACAGCTCACAGTGAATGAACTGTGATTGAAATAATGAATGATTCATAATTAATGCCGGTAAACCCAATAAAAACATTGGGTCAGGGGCCTTTGCTCCATTTTGGGCGAAATTAACCTGTTTCAATAGCTACTGAGGGGCATTCATGCCCGTTTTCTGATGGAAACTCATTGTTGTTTCAGTCACTTCCCGTGCTGGGATTGGAAACTGGCATACAGCACAATACAACTGTATTAGTCCATCTGGTGGGAGCCCACTGTTGTGTTTGACTACTGATGCAGATGTCCTGGTGGCCCAGTTTTCCAGAGCACTGTTACCAACTAGCACATTCTACATCCCTTTTCTCACATGGGATGTAATGAGCTCTAAACTAAGAAAAACACTGTTTGGTTTATGACCTCTCCTTGCACCGCAGACTAAAATATCAGATGGCTTTATTTTCACAACAGTCAGGGTTATGAAGATTCATATCAAAAGCTTGCTGGATAAAAAGTCTCAGTTTAACTAAATTCACTAACAGTGGTGTCCCTCACTCTTTGTCATCACACACTGATGAGCCATGTTTACTACTAACAGAAGTCATTTAATGCAGCACACTGAAAAACATCCAGTAATTCTCTCTCTAGACTGGAAACGTTAATTAAATGTTATGGTGACCTAGAACTAGATGACTTTTTAGAGATTATGCTGAGCTTAGACCAGTGTATCAAGAGCTGATATTGAACTTTCATTATAAACCAAGAGATCAGAAACCATCATCCAGCTCTGATATGATGCAGTTTGTTTCACTAATAGGAATCCATATCCATAGATTTTAATTAATTTGCTTAACTCATGTTTCTATTATCAACTATTATCATGAAGATATGAGGCCAGTCACAATTAAATCAATGATCTTTTTGGTTTAGTATTACCTTTCTTTTAAATATTATAGGTTATCACATACTACATTTTGTAAGTTTAAGAGGACATTTGGGTACAATTTTTCAATCTCAACTTTAAGCTGCCAAGAACAAGAAATCCTTAAAAAGGTCAGAAAAATGGAAATTTATCTGAGCTTTTTAAGGACTTCTAGAATGCCATGACAACTGAGCTAACTCCATCTGCTGAGGAAGATCATAAATGGACTTTGCGGTCAGATTGTTCTGTCAGCTATGGTTTCCGAGGTCAAGAATGAACTTTCAATCCCTACATTTGTCCAATTTCCATGCTAAAACAAGTTTTAAAAGCTACCAAACACTAGCTGAGAGTTTAGGATCAAACTGCAGATGCAAGATAGCTGACCAAGCTGCTGTAAAGAAAGAACATTTCTTAAATATCTCTGTCACAACTGGACTACTCATGAACAATGTTTAAAGAACATTTCAACAACTTAAGTGGGAATGTCCATCAAGATATTTTGACATCACATCTTTTCTCCACATCGTGCAGCCCAGCTGTTCAGCCAAGAAGCAAAAAAACACAAGGACTCAAGGGGTCTATGCAACAAATATGGATCCACCTCGACCTAGAAAAAACTAGGTCATTACAGATTGATGCCAGTGTGAATTATGAGGGTTTGCATTGGAGGACAGATTCTAGTCTTCTTGGCGTCTTGTCGATCTTGTTTGTCCTTTTGGGGATGTCCAATCATCTTATTATTCAACTTCTCACACCCATAGCCATTTCCTGGCCAGCTGTGAAATGACAAATCGCAGCCGGCTAGTTTTATACCCTCCAGTCCATTCTGCAGTGATTTTAATTCTGTGGTGCCAACCAGTAACCTGGAAAAGCAGAAAAGCCATTCCATCTCCATAAATTACCATGTCACACTGGGAAGTGCCCTCTCACGCTCCTCTAGTATTATGTTAGAAAGCACTCCTCCAATTCATTTGTTCTCTGTTTTTGGATGAAGCCTATATTTTGGCCCAATTTTTTGTTCCCCATGCCAACCCTTTCACTGTCGTCCTCCTCATCCATGCTATGACCTCGGTTTTCCTCCTGCTTTTCCTCCCTCAATATCTCTTCCCCTCCGTCTTAAAATCTATTGTACTTCTCCTCCTCCAGGCGCAGAGAAAATGGGAATTGCGATAGATTCACAGTTAGCAACTTAATTAGAGGCCTTGAATCATGGCTGCCTTCCACTGCCTTAGGTTGCTGCCGAGGAGAGCTGCACTGAGAGCAAGTGTGTGAATTTGTGTGTGTGTTTGCTTTAAAAAAAACCCAAAAAACTAAAAAAAACATCTCTGGATACTCTGAATGCCAGACTTTTCTTTGTTGTTAAAAAGTGCCTCAGGGCAGTGAGACAGTGTTTCCACCAATACCATGATTGTGTGTCTGCTGTATGTATATGTGTGCACTCATAACTGTGGCCATGGTGAGAACACCTATAGGTCTAATAATAGGAATAATCTTTATTTATAGAGAACTTTTCTTAATCATAAAATGCTAATTGCTAATGCTAACATGACCCAATCTTAACCCATCAACCAGAAGAAGCAGAAGTAGACCAATGTTGTTAAAACAGTTCTACTGATAACTGCAAAACACCAACACCAAGTACCCTAATAAGCTTTACTCTGCCTTAGCATATTTTTTAAATGTATGGAAGTGTATTGCTGGGATGCAACACTGACCCCTCTGCAATAAATTCCATCATTATGTGTTTTGCGTTGGGTGTACACAACACTGTCTCAGGTGACAAAACAAATATCTGGTAACTCTTGATTTTGCTTGTATCATTCCCCACTTTGTGACTTCTTCTGCTGCTGCTATGCTGATTACACTCTATTCTACTTCACTGTCTTTCCTGTCAGGCATTAAGGACCTTATTCTGCTGTTGCACTTTAAAGTAGCTCTAAATGAAAATACAAACCAGCCGCCTTAAATATTGATAAATCTGTCATCAGTCTTTACAAAGTACAGCATTTCCACACATCCACTGGAGTTAACATGTTCATTTTCCTATTACATCTAGAAGAAAAGGCTTCATGACAGAGTGGCACTTCACAGGGTCACCCAGTGTGACAACCTCACTAGGCTGTACTAATAGAGCCATTCTCCATCTAGGCCTATTAATCAAACTCCAAGACCCCAAGAGCTCAGGATTGATTGCCTCAGCCTCAGAGCCTGTAGCTGAAGGAGCAAATCTGATCTGTCCCAAAAATATATTTAAACTTTTTTTTTTTTTTTTTACATTTTCTTCCATGAGATAAGAAAAGAGAGCAGGGGGCAAAGGAGTAAGCTTTAACTTTGCAGCGTCTTTAAGATGATGACATTGCTTTTAGCAGCAGTTTGGCTAGAAAGCAGATGCTTTCTTTGAGTTAGTACATTCTGTAATGGTAGGTGACGGTGGGCAGTAAACTTAGAGATGTATGTATAATGTGTACGTAGCTCTTTAATTCTCGGTCAGAGTAAAGTCTGTATGAGACAATAAGAGAGGGAAAGGGATAATATCCAAGAGGTAGCCCCTCAGAATCACAAACAGCTCAAATATTCCCATACAAATTGAAATGTAGCGCTTATCATTTCAAATCTTTCTTTGTCATTTGTAATTTTAAGCAAAAGTTTTGTTAGAATGGCGTTTGCAAATTAAACTTTAGCACTTTTCAAACCTTTTATTGCCAATTAGAAGAAAAAGAGAGGAATGAACAGCTGATTTCAGGGAGGAGCACAGATCCAGACACCTCAACACAAACCATTACACACACACCACACACACAAACACATTCACACAGTGCCTCATCCCATTAAGGCCAGTCAGTATGCAGTGCAGTGGGAGCGATTTGCAAGAGCTTTTATCAGTCTGAATGTTAATAGAAGAGCTATGGGACATACTGGCCAAAGCAGATAACGACTGGGTAACTAGTGTGTGTGTGTGTTTGTGTGAAAAAAGTGAGAGAGAAAGAAAGTGTCAGAGGAAATAGAAGGAAGAAGTTGGTTAATAAAGTGCTGCTCTGGCTTCTACTGCTAAAGCATGGCAACTTAATATTGTAGGAAGCCACACATGTACATACAGTATGGGTACAGACAGACCATGTGTGAAGACAAGGGTTCTGTTTGTAGGATTTCCATTATTGCTCTGTTTTACAACTACTTGATGTTTCCATTACTTTATATATTAAGCAGGAGCCATTATGAGGTACGGATTCATCAGATCTCGCAAGTGGCCAAGTTGAGGCTGTTTCAAGTGTCTCCTGAAGATAAATCAACAAGATCAAGATAAGATTTCCCACTGATCACCCTAATTCTATGAAGATTTCTTTTGAAATTATATCATGACTAATTCAGAGTGCTTCCATAAACATAAAAGTTGCTTTATCCCGGTTTGTTACTGGGCTTTCATGGACGAGCAGTCTCGTGATCAATTGGCCTTATTACTGCATGAATTTCTATTAAATCTCAGGGAACTGGGAATCTGAACATGAATCAGATTCTCAGTTCCCTGTTCTCTTGATTCCAGCATATTCGAGGAATTCCCAGACCACTGTGAACTCTTGTTACAAGTCCATGTTTTAAAGCCAAAATAAAGGGGTAAAGATATTGGAAAACTATATTCAGATCTTTCGGCCTGGGTTGTTTTTACAACCTGCAGTGATTTAACTTTTCACCTTGCTGTAGCGATGTACAGGTGTGCTCTAGGACCTTGTGACATCCCTGTTGGGTGTGGTTACAGGTGCAACAAAGCACATTTGGCATTCACTGATGGGTGTGGTCAGAGGTGAAACAGTCTTGAAACTTTCAACCAGAGGGGGCAGCAAAAAACTGCTTTTAGTTTAAATTACTCTTTAAAGATACAGCTAAAGAACCAGATTTAAATAGGTGACAATCACACAAGACTTTTGTTTTCCATAATACTCACAAACAAGTATGTAGTGAAACCACCTGGGTTGTGTTGTCACAGGCATAACTCAAACCCTCTTGAAGCAGTCTGTACTTATTTACTAGAGGATTAAGTCCTTTCAAATGATGTTACCGTGTGCTGCGTTCAGTACAAAGTTTTGATCTTTAGAAATGAATTAAAAACATGTAAATACTGACAACAAATACTCTTTTTGTTTAACTTGGGACTCATATTCATTTGTCTGGACAGGACAAACTGCAAACCCATACCTTCAGTGGAAAAGTAGCAAAGCCTGGAAATGGCATTTATATTGTTCCCTGAAATTAAAACAGAACAACTGAGGAAACACGGTTTACTTTGTGTAGAAGCAATAACACGTTTTAAACTGTGGCCTTGTTTCTCGTGGCCCCTCTTGGGCTTTTAGGATGGCTGCAGGGTAGAGCGATGAAAAACTGCAGAGAGGGAATAAAGAGAACAAGGCCATGGAGTGGAGTGGACCTACAGTATGATGTCCTGAAACAGAAGAAGATACTGGGTCACTCAAGGCAAGATGGATGGACTGAGGAAGGACGGAGAGGGAATACAGGAGAGTGGGATGTGGAATTTTTTTATTTTTTAAATGAAGGAGAAGAACGAAATTGAGAGAGAGAGGGGAGCAACAGGGATGGAGGGAGAGATGATAATTGGGCCTCATTTGCAAGTGTGTCTGTGTGCGTTTTACAGATTTTTTTCTGCTTCAATCTGGGTCAAGGTTATGTAGGCAGTCTAACAGCTCGTAACTACGCTGCTTCAGAAGTACTTCACTGATGTTTCTTCTCAACTAACCACTTATGAGAACTTATGATCTGTTTCTATCAGTCTCTCCCTCTCCCTCTCCGTCTACCCTGCACCCAGCGAATAAAATATATTCAAACTGGGGAAACTTTGAAAAGATGTTAAGAGTGTTTGTTTATCCTACAATCTAACCAGATCAGTCATACTTGCCATTAAAAGTATTTTATTTCTGAACTGTGATATGACTAAGCTTAAATAGTTTAACATGTGACTTAAAAGCAACTAAAGCAATCCACACATTTTCCTTAAATTAGCATTTTAATGATAATAGTAGGTTTGTGATGTATAGCAGTTGCTATGAGTGTGTTATGTTGGTAGCCAGCTGTAGGCTGTAGCCACAGCAGGGAAGTCATTCTTATAACAGCTGAAAGCAATGAAATAACTAAAATAAACAGTACAGCCTAATTTTTAAAGGCATAAAAAGGTCATATCACATTAATAATCCCTGTTAAATGGTTATGAATATGAATGACTATTCTGTCTGTGATTTATAATAAGGTCTGGGTATTGTTTACATTTACAGATTATACTTATGATTAAGATCTGCGCCTCAGTTTAGGTTCTTATCCTAGTACGATTATTTGACATATTATGCTAAAGCAAGACAGCAAACCAAAATATCCTGAAAGCAAAAACTACCTGGAAGCTAAAATACAGAAAAACACAAACATTCTGTCTTGCGATGCACTCGTTGTGGATGTTCACTGTTTTACACTTGTTTTCACTTGCTGGACACAGTAGCATTAGCTGATTCTGGAGCACTAAGAGTACCACCTTGGACAGTCTTATACCATCCATGGCCGTGTTTGACTTCCCTCATTTGCATTTTGCTATCTTTCATGAAGCTTGGAAGTGATTGTTCCAGTCTGCAATATTGTAAACACCATACATGTGCACTGATGCATGTATAACTGCCACGAAAAAAAGGCGCAGCGGGTCTTAATTGCTCCCACAAAGTCATTTCCATGAATCAGTACGTGGAATTGAAAGCATGCAGGTCAACAAATCACTGGTTTCTTCTCAATACCCAACTCTCCTTAGTCCTTGTTGTATGTGTACATGTCACATAAAAGAAGAAAACTTACAGCCAGAAATAGGGGTTCAAGTTCCCTGCTCAGCATCAGCCATTGTGGTGCTGGGTGTATGTGTTACTGTAACGTGTGCATGGGAAAATGTGTGTGTGTGTGTGTGTCCAAGCTATCATAGCTCAGTCATGCAGGTAAAGTCATCATCACCAGCAATCTGCTCAGGCCTCTAGAGGATCATGCATGCGCACGCACATACATACATGTGCATGCACATGAACACGCACGCACGCACGCACGCACGCACGCACGCACGCACACACACAGAGAAAGTGTCCCTGGGGTGTTTCTCACTCCACAGAGGAGGATGGGGAGGGGGCAGAGTCCATTCACCCATACAGACAGAAAGAAAATTAATTTGTCACAGCACGTTTATCGTCAGGGCAACCTGCCTTTTAATTAACGGCTGACAAACAGCAGAGCGTCGAGTCTCTCTCTGGGGAAAGAGAGATAGAAAGAAAATGGGGGAGGAAAAAAGTGCTTTCTTCATCACTTGTGATTGACAGAGGAACTGGAGTGCAGGATGGCAGACCTGTTAACGTTCTTGATGGTCCCATTGTTCTTGGAGACAGATACTGATATTTTTACAGGTGATACTGTTATAATATGTAATATAATAATGAGTAGTTTGTATTTTATAGTATTGTTTGTGCTTAAAAAATTCCAAATGTATTTTTTATTGTGTTGTACAGTATGTGCACTTGTTAAATAGTTATGGTACGGTTTAGTTTAGACTTTAAGGTTAAGAACACATTGCCATCATGGTTAAAGCACACATAGGAGCTTGGATGCAGACTCCTGCTTCTAAACAAGGAATTTGAAAACATCACTGTGAGAATTAAGTAATCTTAATGGGCATTTTTAATTATTTTTTAAAACAATTTATACACTAAGTGATCTGTAACAAAAGGCTCAAAACTGGCTTTATATCTCCGTCATTAACTTGCATGTGATTCTGCATGTCTGCAAACCCAGAGGCAGCCCCTTGACAGTGTGTCGCAGTGTATTACTAAAGGCTCACTGTGGCCCATAACCTTGTCAGAGTACTCTGAAACTTTTGGTTTGTCTTATGAGTGCTAGTTTAATTTCAGAGCCAGCTGCTGGCATGTAGTCCTGGATGAAAAACCAAACAGCTTCTGTCTGACAAGTCTGCTCTGTCATGTAAAACTAAAACATCTCAGCTCTGCGTGTGAGAGCGGAATAAAGACAGCTTGTGTTCACCTGGCTCACATCAAGCCTCAGACCAAAGAGCTCTTTAAAGTATCAAACCACGAAAACAGACCTGCCGCCTCAAATACCACCAGAGTGGACTGCTTTGAGAGAAAGAGCGTGTGTGTGTGCGCGCGTGTGTGTGTGTTCTACCTCTTGAGGTTAAGCAGAGCCCAGGGGATGCCGGTGGGCGTTTTGAAGGCTGGCAGCAGCTTTTCACCCAGCTCCACCGCCTTTCTACGGAATACCTGAGAAAGAAAGAAAGAAAGACAGCATCTCATTACAAGATGTTTCTCCTTGCCCAATGATGATTTCACATTTTCTTGACCAACACTTTAGAAAGACACTGCACCCCACAAAGGAAAAAAAATTAAAAATCACTGTCTACAGCACACAAAGAGCATTTTTACATTCAGTATCAGACCCATTGAACAATAATAGTTTGCTTGTTGTTTAAGCACGTAAACAAAGATACCAGACAACTTAAATCTTAGTTTAACTTGATGACTATTACTGAGGGAAGTCATGAAATTGGAATTGTTATAGGGCTACAAATAATGATTATCTTCATTATGGAGTAATCCGAGGATTATTTTCTCGATTAATCGGCAAATCGCTTGTTATAATTTCCCACAGCCCAAGGGGATGTGTTCAGATTGATTGTTTTATTTGACCAAAACCCTAAAAATATTCAGTTTACCATCATAAAGGACAAAGAAGAACATCAAATCCTCAAATTTAGGAAGCTAGAACCAGCAAACGTTTGGCATTTTAGCTTGAAAAATGATTTCTTAATTGATTATCAAAATAATTGCTGATTAATTGACTAATTCGTTGTAGCTCTAAATTGTTATCAACTGCAGCTATAATTATAATCCTTCCTGAATTTTGCATGTCTGTTGTTTTGTAACTAAAGAAAGCGACAAATAAACTCAGGTCAGGTCAAGAACAAATTCAGGTCAGGTCAGCTTTGTACAGAGAAAACAGGAAATTGAAGGTATAGTCTTAGAAAATGTTTTAAATATAACTATGAGGAGCAGTAGCACCAGCCAAACCACAGCAGCAGAGGACCGACTCCAGTCCTGAGGTCAGTGCTTTCATTCAGGGTAACATTTGGGCATCTACACAACTAAAGTCAAAGCTCACTGAATTCACAGGCCAAAGTACTTAAAAAGCTTGATTTAAAGTGCAAATATTGTCCATAAAGTTGCCTGTTTTCAGAATTCATCTCCAATTCAGATTTTTTAAAATTGAATCCCTCCTCTTATTGATATGTAAAGACAAAGACAAACGTTTATAGCTTGCACCTGTAGCTAAGTCCTTCCCTCCTTCCTTCCACTCGTTTTATCCCTTTATTCCCGGCTTTCCCGTCTCCTTCCTTTTGTCCGTGTAATCTTTTGCCAATATTGTTCCCTGTCTGCCTTATTGTTGCTTGAAGCTACATTGTTGTTTTCCCATCTGTAATTTGAGGAAAAGAGATTCTTCACCCCATTTAGTGTTTTGGAAGGTCACTTGCACTATAAGATCAGATTATAAAAGATACCTTCCAGTCTGGAGCTGAATTTTAATACCACAACCAAATTAATTGCGGACCAATTTACCAGCCTACATCTGATTGAACATGACTAATTACAGTTGTGGAAACTAATTGGGCAGAATGATGCACGTGCAAAACAGTGTTTCCCTTTCTACATTTAGGGTATTCCTGTATCACTACCCAAACTGACTAGCTAAAGAACGGTCTATAGAACTTAGAGTAAGAAATACAACTTTGAAAAATGAATTCAATGTGGATGCTTTAATGATTCTCTGCTCACTAGAGGGGAACAAATCTTATACTTAAAAGTAAAATACAAACTTGTCCTTAACAGCAGAGAGTCAGACCTCCATCCAGAGAAAACTGGACTCACTAATGTTTGATGTTTTTCCTTTGGTATCTTTAAGAATAAGACACCACAGGCTGAGCATGAGCATGTGTTGTGTACTTCAGTGTACTGACATCAATTTACACAATTTTGATGTAGTGAAGTTACATTTTTTTTCCCCTCTGCTCCACTTTAAACCACCAGTGTGTGCAGAGGCCTGGTGTTGCTTTAAATAACTTCATGAATATTGAACCGTAAAACAAGAGCAAAAAAACAAAACAAAACAGCTAATATACCTGGAACTGGGACCTGAATAAAACTGGGTGATGATGTCCTTCAAAAGTGAATTCCTGGTAAATGTGTAACACGACTTTTGACCTTTGTCTTAATGAGATTCTGGCTCCCACCCAATCCTAGTAGTAGTAGTAGGAGTAGTTTTCACCTGGCCAAACTGAGAAAAAAACACAAAAATGGGCTCCAAATAATACTTTTTGATTTTAATGTGAATGAACATTGTCCAGTTTTGAAGTTATAATGCTTATGTCTTGTATTTTTCTTGAATGTGTGGCACTATTTATAACAGAAGTAACGCTTGATTGTGGACCTTTTTCCAAACTAGTGTTAATCATGTTATTAGTTTCATTTTCTGTTGCAATGTAAAACCTTCCCTTGAATAACTATCGGCACTTACTAAGTGCTACTGAATTTGATTTTCCAGTCTAAGCTTTTGTGTTAGCATATCTGACTGGACAGCTTTGTAGCAGTTTTGGCCGAGGGGTTATGGTGTCTCTTAGGTGTCTGATTTTGTTGGCTGTAAAAGTGAAGTACTTCCATATTTGGCTCCTGGCACGAGTTTAGTCAAGCAGTTAAGATAGAATGGGATTTGGCCCAAGACGTGGTGGACTGCTTGATACTGTTGCCAAGGATTCAGCAGCTTGACCCAAACTGCTGCTGCTGCTGTTCACTGACAACAGTGAGAATGACGCTATGTCTGTTTTAATTTTTCTGTTAACTACTGCAATCCACATATGGCCTTGTTATCCCTGACCATGGATGTAGAATGGGTGGGCTCCTGTGGCACTGATTTAGTCCATTAGAAATGGCAAAAAGTCAAAGTGTTTTTGAAGCAGTGGTACAACATCAAGCTTTATGAATAAGGAAACAAGTTCACTTGTTAAAGGAAGGACATCATTTACACCCACAGGGCAGTTAATAAATCTGAGGAGGTATAGAGCGCTGGGACGTGCACACCCATAAAAGACTTCTGCATCCAGACTGTAAATGCAGGAAACCAAGCAAAACTTCTCAACTATGTTTTGCGACACTCTCAAAAAACTTTGCTGCATTTGCAAATCAAACACAGTTCTGATCTGACACAGCTGACTAACTATGAATCTGATCAGGTTTGCAGATGGCAGCCCTATTTAAATGTTCTATTGTAACTACTGTGCATTACCTCACAAAGAGAGAGAACGGCAAAACATTTTCATTGTTGAATTATGTGATTTAATTACACAGGACCGTTATCACTCCAAATATACACATAATTAAAATAATGAAAGTTATGTTAGGTTAAGCAACAAAAAGGTGACCACATACCAGGGTCACCAGCCTCATAATCAATTCTAAAGTTATCTAAAAAGATAGTGTTGATAAAGTCAAAGTCATTTAAAGTCAAAGCAAGCCGTCACAAATGCACCAAATTAGCATTTAAACTTAGGTCAACAACACTCCATTGTTCTTTTCTTTAGTGGTGGTAGTACAGTAGCATACACTATGTCAGCAAGCTGGCAGCTCGGATCCCAAGAGATCTACCACTCAGCAGGGTGTGAGAGACGGGGGCAGGGTGGAGAAAAGCTTTGTGAAGAAAAAAAGCACAAGAGGCTACTTGTCAAAACAACATGGCAACTCGACAGCATTTCCTTCAAAAGTCAGAGGCAGGAAAATGTTACTGTGAGTTGGACTACAAAGAAAGGTAACAGAAATGTGGTATTCATGTGGAATGAGAATACATGTGGGAATGACATTATGGGATTAAACTATAAGAACATTTTGGATGAGAAGCAGCAATGTTAAAAAGTCCATATGTTTGACACTGTCAAGATGCCATGAGTGATGTTTTCTGTAGACTACAATGAAACTGAACATTTCAATACTGTACAGTATTTATTAAGTTAAATTAAAAACTGTGATGTCCACCACAAATCGAACATCTTGGATGTAGTAGTCATATAGACAATACTTCTTTTCCTGCCTTCTGCTTTGGTGTGGGATTAATTCTGTTTGCCTTGTTCAAAACTGAATTTCAGGGACAACCAAGAAGTATGTGGCTGCACAAACACAACAACAAAAATGTATTTTTTATTATTATTATTTGTACATCTTGACTTTGGTTCTCGTTAAGCTGCCTAACCCCACACAAGCGTCTTCAGTCACCCTCAGACTGACTGAGACTGGAAGTCCTTCACTTCAGTGGGTGGTAAATGATAAACAGCAATAAACTAATTATCCCTTGTGAAAGTCCGATGGACGATGGGTACGTTGGATTTTCAAAACTTCAGATCAGATGGAAACTTAACTTACATTACGACAAGTGTGGGAACTTACAATCACCAGCATTTCAGCAACTTCACCAAAGGCCACAGCTCTTAGTGACATTGTATTTTGCTCAAGTGCACATAAACAAAGATGGACGGTGTTGGTATTGGAGAAATGGAACAACAGGCAGATCTAAAGTCAACACCTCCCCTAGTAAAATATCACCTCGGAGGTTATTGATTGTTGTGTAGACTTTAATCTCATGAAATTATAAAAAAAATTAAAGGATGAAAATATTGATACACTTCCTCACACACTCAGTCTGTTTCTAATGTCTTCATCTTTTTATATTAATATTGTATTTCAAAAGGACCTACAAGATAAAGTATTTTCAAGCCAAGATTCATGGTGGCGCTGTTGACATCGAATTACCCCACTGTGTGTGTGTGTGTGTGTGTGCGTGTGTGTGTTTCGGGCTGCGCTGTGGGAGCAGGATTGTGTCGTAACAAGGCGTCAGATCCCAGTGATTAATTCCTTTAATAATGCCAGGAGCACACTGAGGGGAGAAATAAAAACACTCAGGGACTCACAGAAGAATAAATTAAACACACCCTGTGTCCAAGGCCATCAAGCAAACTGCCAACGAGCTTTAATAAGCGACTGAATTATACAGAAACTGAGGAGCGCATGCACGCGCACGCACGCACGCACACAAAGCGTGTGGCTGAAGTCATTAGTAAAAACCGATGTTGATAATCACATTTCACACCTGGGCGCCTCTGACAGAGCCATCTATCAGGAAAATGAAAATACTACTTACGACTGGCTACTACTTTACTGCTGTGTTTTTGTTTTGTTATCAGCATCTGACAATTTATGAAGTCACTGTTTTGGAGCCACCAGCTGACTGTTTTGAAAATGTTCACTGAGTGAGAAGATGTGTGTGATTATTATTATAATAAGTACCTCTGAGCACCTGTCATGCTATGATAGTCCTTGCAAAGACTGCGGCAGGATAATGGAAGAAGTTTCGTAATATGTGAACTGATAAAAAGCAGGAAGAACTTTGTACCGTCGTCTTACCTGCTGAGTAGTAAGGAAATTAATTATCAAAGTACAATCTTATACTGTTCAAGGGTTTTACTGGAACACTATGGTGATTTTATCTGGAGGCTTTAAAGATGTGACACATGTTGCTACTCAGCCCTTTACTCAAGTATCCACATGACTCTTGGTATAAACAAGATATTATGAGTTAGTGGTTAGGTGAATTAGGAGACAACAGTATACAGCTGTTAATACGATTTGACAGACATTGTGTTTTTAAAAAAGAAAATTAAGATCTGATCCAGTCAGTGTCATCCAAGTCTAGTAAAGAGCCTGACCATTACATGTACATGTTGGCTGACAGGTAACAAGAACTTGCAGTACAGAGATATTAAAGACATGTTTAAAACAGCGTCACTTTTACATAGTTTGTCACTGGAGAGAACTTGAAACTTCTTGGTTACCATTTTTAATAACCAAATTTAAGGGATCATTATTAAAAAATGTGTGTTTTTAAGAATGAATATTGGCCAAAATCTTACATAAATATCAGTCAGGCTCTAGCTTAATATGATGCATTTGGATTAATTATAAATGTACTACTGAGCTAAACACAAAGCTGGTCATCTATAAAAAGGCCTATGGATTTAAGTGAGCCATATTGCTCAAATTCCCTACAGGCATGTTTGAATACATTTGATTCTTTTTAGAGGAAGTAGTACTAGGATCTTGGGTTTTTTGAAGAGTCTAACAATAGTTTAAGTGGTTGTTCCACCCTCTGGCTAATATAACAGGAGAATGATTCAAAAATGGACATGTTTAAACACATTAAATACATAGCTTTTGGGCTCAGTTTAAAAATCATACAGTTTGCTGGAGGCTTTTAAAAGCCTATCAGCCTCAAATCTGAATTAAAAGCCAGATTTGTGACAGTGGACAGATGCAGTAAATGGGTAGTTCACCCAACACCCAAACCCATCATCATGGTCAAGTCAAGTCAATTTTATTATTTATTATTTATAATTTATATAGCCCAATATCACAAATCACAATTTACCTCAAGGGGTTTTACAATCTGTACAGCATACTCTGTCCTTAGACCCTCGATTCTAATGTGCAAAAACTCCCCTGAAAAAAACCCTTTAACAGGGAAAAAATGGAAGAAACCTCATGTTGATGATTCAGGTCAGAGAATCATTGAAAAGACACAACAGGACTGGGGAAAGCTCCTGAGATGAGTAATGAAAAGAGAAAGGAGGTAGAAAGAGAAAAGAGAGGAAGAAAATTAGCTCTACTTTCCTTCCTCTGGAAGTTTTGACCATTATGTTTGCCCTCCACAAAGTCATTTAATCCACAAAATGAGAATAAAGTGTGTGTTTTAGAGAGACAGGGAGAGAATGAGAAACGGAGTGGGGAATTTAAGATGCAGTTACATACATGCAGCTTGTACCACCAGGGAGTTTGCCTTGTAAAACCCTCTTTTCTTGTGTGTGTAATTAGTGTGTTTGTATAAACTGAAGACATTCAAGCCAGTTACATCGTCTTTGTGTCGTATTTTAAGGCTTCTATTTTGGTTTAGGGTTAACCCTGGATTTGGGATTAGAAGGCTAGGTTTAGGTTTGAAGATATTTCCAGAACAAAGAAAAAATAAAATAAGACACAGCAGAAACAATTTCAACCACCCAACACATTCAAAAGAAAGCATCAGATTTTAGTGGCTCAGGGTCAAACATCTGTTTCTAGACTAACCACTTGTGTACAGGGTCCAGTTTCTCCAACACCAGTAGCCTCAATGTAACACACAAGCCGTGATAATTAAATCTTGATCTCTTGTCATTATTATTGTTATTTTTACCTCAAAGTACATGAAAAAACCCTGGCTGGAAGTCCTCTGGAGGCTATTGAAAGGCTTTATGGGATATTCACTGTAGTAAGTCACTAAATTAAGTAAGCGAGGGAGATTGAGGGACAGTAGGTACATCAGATAAGTCAATACAGCTTTTACACAAACATGACTGATTTCCACAGGGTATGGATTGGTTCTCACTGTTAACAATGTGAAGAGGCCAACTGTCAATGAAGCGTAAAACACAACACAGGCACATCTTTTGTCTTTTTGTAACAACAACAACAGAGATTCAAATTTCAGAAAAAGAAACAGAAAGATGGCGTCAATGACAACCAAATGTCAGTTGATCCACAAAACAAAGACATTTGAGGACGTCACCTTGGACGCTGAGAAACTGTGATGGATATTTTTCACTATTGTTTGGCATTATTTTATACCAAACAATTAATCGATTAATTGAGAAAATTATCGGCAAATTAATCAATAATAAAAATAATTGTTTGTTGCAGCCCTGGATTGTTTTGTCAACTTCTGTTTCCACGGTAAAGAATGAACTGTCAAGCTAGTTTTTACAACCACTGTTGCTGCCCTCCTGGTACTGGCTTTTAGCAGTAAAATGTTATTATAACAGAGGAATGAGAGTCAAACATGCAGAAATAAGGTTGTGACTTAAGACTTAAGTTAGGAGGAGGTGATGTTACATTCCCAACTTCAGCATCATTAGAAAACTACCTAAAGCTCTACGGTAAAGTTTTACAGGTTTATTTCTACATTATTTTGAGCATTAATGTCTTTGTAAGTGGATAATAAGTTACATCCCTGAGCCTGACCTCCCCCTGCTTTCCTTCCATAATGGTACTGAGCATAGCTGACAGGTGTAGGGACACGTGTTTATATAGGCACCTACAGCGATAAATTACATTAATTAAGATGTAGGGTTAAAGTCATGTACAGAATTTGGTGTTCAGAGTGAGGAGATGGCAGTTTTAAGTATGTGGGAGTATGTGTGTGTTCACCCAATGAAGTTTCCAGCTCCAGTTTTTGATGTGTGTGTGTGTTGTGCATGTATGATTATGTGTTGCAGTCCGCAGAGCGTCGCTTGGACAGCTCCCTAACTAAGATGAATCACCCAGCCTTGTGGGACACGTGGCCCAGATTACAGCCGCATCTGTGGGGACAGAGCGAGCCACGCATGCCGACACCTCCGCCTGCCTTCTCCTCCTCCTCCTCCTCCGGGATGCTGACACACTGCCCTCTTCTCCCTTCTCCTCCCCTCTGCCCTTCATCAAATCCTCCTTCCTCATTTCACTGACACCCTCATCACTCCAGATAACCTCCTCCTCTTTCCCCTCTTCCTCTCCAAATCTCCCTTCTATAAAACCCTTCATTCCTCTCCATATCATTATCTATTTCTTACCCAGTTAAATTTGCATGCACATGGCCAACAGATGATTAATAAAATGACCGCTTTTGGATTGCTTTAGTTAACAATTTGTCACTTCTTGTTATTAAATACTTTCGAAATCCAAAATTGGTGACACATTTTCACACAAGTTAAACATGTGGACCCAATTAATAGTGAATTGTTGGGTCTCTGTAAATATAAAGAGTACGGTCTAGACCTGTTCTATACGGAAAAAGTGCCCTGAGATAACTTTGTTACTGATATGGTGCTATATAAATAAAACTGAACAGAGACAGTTTTGCACAGTCTTTAATATATAGCAATTGTATTAGATGATATTGTGAAACAGCTGCTTCTCTCCCTTTTACCTGGAGCCAGTTTCCCATCATTAACAGTTCATTTTAATGTATTGAATCATTTACTTCAGTCATGTTTTTCAGTTATATAAATGTTTGTTTGTTGCTCTGTATTCTTTGAAAGCTCTGTATTGGTGTAGCTCACACCACATAACTGGGGAGGATGATAGGTTCAATTTAAGTGAGGCTGAGAAGGTAAAAAGCCACTGGTCTGTAATAATAGGAGAGTGGATGACAGCTTGCTGGGAGGCTGCAGGTTTTCCCCCTTTCACTCTTTTGTTCTGTTTTCCCCCTTTAATATGAAGTTATTTTTGCCTCTTTTCATCAATATTTCCGTTAATACTTACTCCTGCTTACCGACATGCTTCTCAAACATCCCTTTGTAAGTTTTTCAGCGCCATACAACATCTACTGCCCTTTACATGGGGTGGCAACACTCCAAGTGTCTATCAGGCATTAACTCTACGTTTATATTGTGGCATCATCAACCTCATTTATGATGACAAATACTGCACTTTGCAAATGTGAAAAAAGGCACTCAGGACGTTTCAAGAAAAGTGCTATCCACAAATGCATACTGGCATACAGTTCATGCTGTTCCTCTACACTGATAGCATCAAGGTGCACTGTGTACTGTATGTAAACAAAGGAATCAGGCAGGGGGACAGGGCTGCAGTATGACTCAGGACTAGCAAAGTGTTAATTTTTTATGTTTATTTCAAGTGAAAAATTGATCGTGTGTTTTATTTATTCGATTTCAAGTAGCATTAAAAAGTGGCTCAGAAGTGTGATATTTCAGTTCATGAATTAATGAATTCATGCAGGCAAAACTGAATGATGCCGACTAAATGCGGAAAGAGTAAAGCAGTGTACTACTGTCTGGGTGTCAGCTGAATGAGACCCGTTTGCAGGCTGCTGCTCTGACAGCTGTATTGGAGAGACCACACACACACACACACACACACACACACACACACACACACACACACACACACACACACACTCACCACTCTGAGGAGGTGACAGCTTTCAGTGGTTAAGAAGCCTGCTGTTGTGTGAATGGTTGCTCTTGTCCTCCTCTCCACTCTCTCCGTCAAAGTCTCTCTCTCAACCTCTCTCTGGGTTTAATAACTTGCTTCAGGGCGGGAAAACATAGGATGAAGGGTGGCAGAAAAATAAACACTGACTTGAGGAGACAAATTAGTAATAATTAAAGGAAAGCATATGGCAAGAGAAGAGATGAAAGCATGGGAAGGGAGAGAGGTGAGAGAAAAGACAGGAAAGGAAAAGAAAGAGGGAAAAGGAAATGTATCTCATATATATATATATATACACACACACATACCTCTCTCAACATTGATTTTCATGCTGTCTGACTACGCAAATAAAAGCAAACCCCAACATCTTGTCCACAGTCAGTTTGCTGAAGTTTTTTGTGGACCAGGTGAATTTACTCCAACAGCACAGTTTTCCTGGGTCGCTGTGGTGTTAAATGGCAGAATGTGCCTCCCAAAAATACTTATTACTGTCCAAAATAATCAACCTCTGACTCCACCTCAACTACTAGAGAGTGCTGAAGATGAAGCAGTTGGAATGTTAATGAGACTGGATGGAGAAATAGAAAGAGAGAGAGACATTGAACTCCTGAGTGAATTTGTATTTTGGCAGGGGTCACCTGTCAGCTGTGATAAAACACAAAAGGAAACGCATACACTCACTAATCATTTACAGGGTTTGCTGTTTGCAAAGAGCGTGATTGAGAAAGAGGAAGGTTGGCAGAAAGACTCTTGGATTTTGTTGGTAAAACAGCATATTCTCTGTATAAATATTGGTGTTATAATTAAACTGCATGCTCTCACTCTTAGAAATATTTTACATTGCTAGAGATATTGATAGCTATACTATTCAGTGCATAACTTCCAGTATACACACAAAACAAACATGACTGACAGTCTAGAGGTCAATCTTGTTGACTTAAAATCAAATTAACTTGCCAAAAAAAGACAGCACTGCTTGGTTAGTGCCTCTGGTTTGCAGCAGTGTGACAAGCTACATAATGTACAGTGAGCTTCTGTTTAACATCTGTGTCTTTCTGGACAATAGCAGGGCTTATTCTGCAGTAATGACTGGCTGACTGTAACAAGTGAGCTGAATACAGCTCTGTGTGGAAAAAACAAAACAAAGAAACTTTTCAGCAAAAAGACCAAAACCCAACAGTTACTGCAGGACTGCTGCAGTAACTAATCTATCGACCTAATTTAACACAACTTGGACCAGACATAAAACCTGGAAGTAATACAGCAGCTGATAGCAGACTGGTCTTTACTGGATAATTAGTATTTTGAGCTCCTCGTATTCAGACACCTTTTCTGCCTACTTGCCTACTTTAATCACAGCTCCTATGCAGCCACTATCTGTAGAATAATTAAACTCACCATATCCTTCTTGAATTCATTTTGATAGAGTAGAATGAATTGGCAGAAAAAATATAATTATGGTGAAAATCAGTGTGTTCTCTGTCTTTCTCATGTGTCTCTTCTTTTCCGTTTCTCTGGAGTTTATATTGTTCTGGTTAATGAGTGCAATGCAGTGCAACCTCAAACTGCAGCCTGTGTGTGTTCATGTCATTGTGTCCACATACCCTGCGTTTGTCAAGTCACATAAATTGCATTAACTCCACCATAAGCAAAACAGGGATCAACTTCCTTGCCTTTTACCAAGCTACAAAATGTAAGATTTGTTTAATGCATCATCTTAATACATTAAACAAATCTTACAAATGCAAGCAGCATGAAATTTGCATGGAATTTGAGCAGCATATAACCTGAGGCAGCCATGCCATCCACAGCAAACAACATTCACTGCCACAGTTCATTTTGTTTCAGATAAAAGCAAATATTTTTGTACATTGAGTTTCTGTTGCTATAATTTCACGCATCCTGCATCCATGCTGCTTAATACATCCCATTATTTATCTGGTGTAATTCATGGGTAGACTTTCTCATTACATAACTTAAATATCCAATATGTTGTAGATGACATGACGCAAAAGTGCACACATGACTAATCCAACAAGATAACTAATAATTAAAGTTAAAGCCAATATACACCAACTCTGCTTTCATTGTCCCACAAGGCAGAAAAATGTAGCCCTGTCAAGATAATGTCAATCAAACTGCGACGGCAGGGATGTTAGAACTTTCTGATCTCCTCTGGATTCACTGCTGGAAGCCTTTCCTGGGTTTGACAGACACTTGACAAGAGAGGTAGAAAAAACGCTTTCTAAGACAGGAAAATGCTTTGGCTTTATCCTTCATCTCAATATTAGCAATCTTTGCCTCGCTCTTGCGTTTGCATATCAATACACACACACACACACACACACGTGCATGCACATGCAATGAGAACTGATAATATTTCCTCCCCTCTCTGGTGGCACGGTCGGTGCTGACTCTGCATACTTTTGACAGTCAGCTCTTTTGACAGTGCTGCTATGGAAATGAAGAAGACCGGGGAAAGTGAATTTACATAGAAAATTGCCGTCTCTGTGGGAAAGTTACAGGGGAGGAGTGCACGTTTAGATAGGCTGTGGGGGGATAAAAACTGCAATGTGAGCAACAAACAGCAAGTTGAGTTTAATGCTCTGCTACAATATGTGTCAATTTTGTCAGAATGAAGAATCAATACACCTATTAATATCAGCTTATAGTATCAAATACAAAACTACCTAGAGTAGACAAAGGAATTGACAATAGTTGGACCATTTGGGAAACATTATGCTTTTCAGCTTATACTTGTTAACCACATCACAAAAGATGTCTAAAACAAAACAATAATGCATTTTGAAATTTGAGACAAAGACACAGGACCTCGCATGTTCTGTAACACAGTTTCATAACATTATAGCTATATAATGTTATGTAACACAGTTTTATAACTAGGTGCAATTAAGCACAGGTAGTCTGGTGGGAGAATGGGAATCTGTTCAGACTGAATATCTCATATCCAGATTGTGTCTCTGTCCAGCTGAGACAGATTGCAGTTCACACCTGACATTTAGATGCATCTCAAATGCATCTCAAGTGGCCACCTGTGATTGGAGTTTTTGCTTCCCTGCTCACATTTGACTTTATCTGTGGGTGGGGAAAAAGGCAACTGCTGACAAACAGAAAACTACACGTGCGCTCCGTCCATTCAGCTTGACAGGAGGATTGAGGTGGAAATTTGCATATTAAATAAAACTACAATGGAAAACACTTTTGCTCTGTTCCATAAAAATAATTGTGACGTCAACTGACGCACCGGAGAATTTGTCCCCACCTCAAAGGTTCCTTTAAAGAGCAAGACAATGTATGCATGGCTATAAGACCACTGGTAACAGCTGATTGTGTGATTGGTCAGCAGCAACAGTAGCTGAGCTTTTAGGATTGGAAACAGTTACCATGGAAACCCAATTATCCGACAATGACAAAATGGAAGCATTCATGATCAAAGAAAACTGAAATAATTAAAGGTTGTCCTGCTCAGTACACCTCACTTAACCTACTTAAAACTGTTTGATGATCGAGAGCAAGGGGAAACTCCAGAACAAAAATATTAAGGGATAATACACACATAATTACCATATTAATAACACTAATTGTTAACCAACACATTCAGTTTGCCAGAAACAAATGGCTAAGACAATGAAAAGGATATTTACGGGAAACCGACAAATTTTCCACTTAGGTCTGTTCATTCACTGCAGCAGCCACATTGGGAATTAACAGGAAGGGTAGCGGGACAAATATAGCCCACAGTACACAAACTAATGCTAACAATAATACATATTTCAGAAGAAAATACTTCCTGAAACAACAGACTAAAAGTACTAGACTGAGAATCAGAGTGAATGAGTGTACGGTGGAGAAACAGTAAAGCGCCATTCAAGTGTCCCAGTGGAGAGTCCGTGTTGTCGGATAAACAAGGCTGAGCTGGAAGCCTGAAAGGCTTTCATCTGAAGGAAAATGTCAAATATTCACTCGAACAATTCAACAAGACCCAAAGACCATAAAGAGCCTGATCTGACTCCACCTGGCAAAGCTAACGCTGACCAAACATGTGTCACAGCTCAACCAGCAACAGCACTGCTTCCACATCGTCCTGTACCATATTTGGCTTGGTAAACACACTGGAAGCAGCTTGTGAAGAACTGCATGCCAAGCCCAGGAGAGAAATGTGACCTGTGTGGATTTGGGTTTAATCAGTCAAATCAGTCACAGACCTAATTTTCAAAAGGCAAGGAATAAATCAAAAATGCTAAAATGGAGACATGGCGATTTTGGGTCTAAATGTCACAGAGTCACAGGCAAATGTCAGTCACTGCAAAGCTCTATAGCTGAGACCTTCTTGTTAAAGGTCTGTGATGAAAAATGAAGCTTTCAAGCCTATGGGCTGCCCTTCTGTCATCTGTGCACTAGCTTTTCCAAACTATTTCAAAAAAATGTTACTGTATGTGTTATGTGTGTATTAAGGTTGTAAAACCACTAAAATAAGCTAAAGTCTACAGAATAAAATATTTGGATTTATGTTTGCTAGAAAGAAGATATCGTGGGGGAGTTCTGCCTTTTTTGTGGGGAACCTAAATGTCTTCAAAACATGTGCCAACAAAAAAACTAGCAGGCTTATAGAGGAATATCTTACAAGTGACAGATTGAGTCTACAGAGAACAGTTTTTGTTTAGATGGCTGGTAAATTTAGACAAAAGGTAACAAAATCAATGCGGCTTAAAGAATTCCTTCAGACTGTTTTGAAAATACAACAGCTCTGAGGAATTTACTGATTGTCAACACAACTCCAAACGATACAGTCTGTGTGTGTAATAACTGAAAGATTTTATCACAGCTACAAAACTTTATTGTTACTTCAAATCGCTGACAGGGCTGGCCACATACCAACACAGTTGCAACAACAAATGCAACAACAGTATCCCAAACATAACGTCCATTTGGATACAACTAGAGAAAAGTATACAAATGTTTTATTTTGCATTGTAAGTGAATCTGGCAGACCTGCTTTTTGTGAAATCTATTTCATATCTATCTGTCCAGTATTGGTCCATTATTACTCTTATTAATTATAAACAATAAAAACATGGCAACCAATCTGTCAACCAGTTCCAACAAAACAAATCAAAAAGTAGAAAACTAATATTTCTTTACATGCAAAAATAGGAAACCTGCTTTTGCTCCGACTACCCAAATTCTACTATGTGAATGGCCTCACATTTCTAGAGGTTAAACAAGTTTTTATTAATTTTTTTGGCCACTTTGAGGCAGTAGGACAAGCTGCACTGAAGGCAGCCTGGTGTGAGGAGTAGCAAGGAGTCCATTGTCTGGCAAGCGCAGCGTAAGAGTGCGGGCGTCGGTGTGGAAGAGATCACGAGGTACTTAGGAGCCAAGTTATGAAGACATTTGTAGGTGAGGAGGAGAACTTTAAATGTCACACAAAACTTGACAGGGAGACATACTGGAGTCTGCCCAGGGCTTTATTGGACAGTTCAATTAGGATTCTGTTGCAGTAATCCAGACGAGATGCAACAAATACACTGATATGGGTCTCTGCAATGGAGTCAGGAAGTAATGGCCTGAGTCTGGAGATGTTCCTCAGGTGGTAGAAAGCATCCCTGAAGTGTGGAATCAAAGATAGCGCCCTCTTGCAGACCGCAGAAGAGGGGCAGATGCAGCAACTGTCAATGGACAGCACCAAATCTCCAACCCTCTGGAGTACGGTGTGGGACGCCACAAGCATGAGTTATGTTTTGTTGGTGTGTTCGAGCAAGTTGGATGTTATGCAGTTTTGTATGTCATGAAGGCAGATAATAAGTGATTATTTGCTTTTATTGTTTTTTAAGTATTGTTGTGAAAAACAAAAAAACAGAGGAGCTGTAAGGAAGAGAGACAGACAGACAAGCTGAGTAGAGAACAAAGACCTTTAAGGCGTGCGTAGCACACAAGTGTTAAACAAAGCTACCTGTCAAACTGCTGTCTGTAAGAAAAAAATAAAAAACCTCAGATCTCCACAGCTAGACGGCACACACATACTGAGACACACACACTAACTTTTCCTTCTTTTTCAAAGCCAGGTTAGACATGATAGAAAGCCAGGCCTGCTGTATTAGCCATAAAAGCACCAGTCTAACATCAAAAAGACATCAGAGGGATATATATATATATATACACACACACACACACACACACACACACACACACACACACACACACACACACACACACACACAGAGGCCTGGTAACAAAGCCTGGGAGATAGCTGATGTAATTGGACTGTAAGTCCCATAGAGCAGTGAGTTGCCTGGCGAGGAGTTGGAGGCACGCAGTCGGCACTGGGCATTAATATTGAGCAGAGAGCCGCAGGGCATGACGCACTTTCACCCAGCAAAATTTGGACTCTTTGTCTCGCAGCACAGATAAGACAATACGGACACAGTCGGTTTGGAGCCAAAGCCGACCTGAAGAGCTTTCCGTCTGGAGCAACAACTGAGGTCAGAGAAGCACATGCACGGTTGAATTCATTAAAAAATGATTTTATTTTTTTACTGCTGCATAATGGGGGTACATGAAACTTTCTAAACGCAACTACAAAATGTGTTCATTAGTTCTGTAGTTAAATGAAAAGACCAAAACCAATTATGCATTGGTCTAACAATACCTACCCCCATCCTGTCTATGACCTGGAGCCCCAAACCCATTCTTTCCTACTGAAGACATAAATCTTTAAAAACATGTCACAAAAATATTACGTAAGTAAACTTTATTTCTATAGCACCTTCAATATATCAATATACTTTGACTTTTAAAAAAAGCAAAATAATTTCCTAACAGCTGGGCACTATAGTTTTATAGTTTTTTAGAAAACATTACTCAAACAGGAGTAAATTGTGTGTTTGTTGGGGACTGTTTTCATTGGCGGATTAATACACATTTGGAGCTCTAATGATTATTTACAGCAACAGGACGGTGCATGTGGGATAACCTGAAATTAACTACAGTGCCCAGGTTCATGGTAATGAAGCTACATGTCACCCAGTGCAAGGCTGTGGCTCACTGATGTGTTTTAAAATAGTTTTTGGACAACAATGGAGCTCCATGGCACAGAGGCTTTCTGTTGGATTTGGTGACAATAAGAAGAATATAGAATACCACCAGATCTATCCTTTAAATCTGGTATGCTATGCTAGGTTAACTGTTCTTAGTTCTACTCAGAGATGCAGCCTAATGGGTGAGCCTGCAGCCCTCCAGCCTTGCCCAAGAAAACTGGTCTTTTCACGCCACTGAGCAGAGCAAAGGCCAGCTACATTCTACAGCACGCTTGCTGGAGCTGTAATTAAAAACACTATAGTACACTATAGTTTGATGCTTGGTATTTTCACAGTCTGTGCTGGGGAAAAGTGAAACTGTTTGGGTCAATAGCTTTTTAATCAGAGCATTTGCTGGGACTGTTTCAAAATGATTGCAAAAGCCTCGAGGCCTGACCTAAAATATTGGGCTGCAATGAGCTGGTCCGTGCCATGGCAATGGAAGTTTGTTAATTACATTGGTTTCAAATGGTCTTATAGCCAGAGAGAGGTGGCCATTCAGTATGCTTCAGTGCATTACTGGAGCCACCTTTCTTTTCTGCAAACTTTCTAAGCTACAACTACATTTTTACAAGTTCAGAGTTTTTCTAAGACCACTGATGCTGCAATGATCAATTCTACAATAAATGCTGTATGTAATTAATCAAACCTCATCTTATCCGTTACATCAGAGGTGGACAAAACGAACTGATTTGTAACAGATTTTTCAGGAAACAACACACACACATAAAGGACAAGACAAGACAAAAAAAGGACACAGGCGAATGACAGGCATACAAGTTAGAGATTTGAGCGGAGAGAAAGCTGAACAATAGGCCTGTCAGAGTCAACTGCTAATCTGTGATTAGATAGTGCCACGGTCTGATAATACTCAAATGTGAGAGCAAAGGCAGAGACTCTTGTTCTGCTTCCTCTGTCACTCAAAGATGCATGTGTGTGTGCATGTGTGGGAGAGAGAGAGTATATTAACAAGGCACATAGCTTCTTTGCCTTATCTTCCTTGCAAGGGAAGAGATAAGGTCCAATGAGAACGGGTCTCGGAAGCAGCCGTGCTCCCTTTAGGCCAGCTGACATGAATAAGAAACAAAGCTAAACCCATGAACTCCAGGGACATTTCAGTGTTTCTAACAATAGCCTGCAGCAGATCTGTCAGTCAGTAACCCCAGGGGCACATCAGCATAATTGCTGGACATATACTGTATAGGTTTAATAATATTACACAGAGTGGGTAAGCATAATTATGTAGCTGATATTGGCTTTTCACTAAAAACTGGATCTGGTCCAGTATGTGTTACCTCTGATATGAAGAATATGATCCACTTTGAGTGATTACATACTCAGTGAGGTACTTGAGGTAAGGCTCCCTCATCAGTCCTAGCTCCTCTTGGGCTCGCTACCTGGACAGTATCCAGACCGTTGTCCCATTCAGAGCTCATGTTGTCTCAGCTAGCTTCGTCATTCTCATGCTGCAGTTTTAGATTATCTGGCACAAAAACAAATTCCTCATAATCTGTGACATCAGGTACATCTTCATTTCTAGAACTTCTGTCATCAAAACTCTCCAATATCAAAGAAAATGCTGCTCTACACTATACCTGACACCCAGGTGCTATGACATCATGTTACTGTGACAGTAAGCTAATGTAAACAAAATTGTGTCTCTATTTATTCATAGAAACAGTGAGACAACAGAGCAATCATGAGGCCAAACAGGACAAAAGAGCATTACCTGCAATCACTTGCAACCAGCATACAGTGAATGAAAATGTAAGTAATTCCTGTTTACCACTGTTGGAAAGTTTAATTTTCGACTCTGTACTGTACGCAGATGAGTGACAAATGTTGGATCATGAAATTTACCAATTGAGGGCGACCAATTACTCTTTCAACCCCACGAAGAGGAGTTAATACTGTTACTACTGTCTATGGTTTCCAATCCAAATCTCTTTAAGCATCCTATTACCTCTTGTTTCACTCCTGATGAAACAACAAAATGCCTACATGTTAACTTTTTAATAAACTTGTCTTTGCGATATGAGTTATGGATGTACAGCTGCTCGTCTCCAGTTCTCTAGCTCCAATCCAGGAGCAAGTTTTCCTCATCCCGGAAATATATAGAGTTTTTATGTTTTATTTCCTTTCCAGGAAAGATGTTCAGAAACAGATGGAGTTATGATAGCAGGTATCATTCCAGGTATGTTTCTCCATTCCAGTGGAGGAGAGGAGGAGAGGGTTGCTGCCCTATCAACGCAGCACTTCTTCCTTTTTGTTTTTTATTTGGTAGAGGTTCAAATGTTACACAGCATGATTTACAAAGACAAATATGCCCTACTGCTCTGTGTGTGTATATGAAGACACAGGACTAAAGGGGAGTGAAGGGAAAATAAAGCAAAGTGTGCTGTAGCAATTACACAGTCTGTCAAAGCACGGCGGGAGGAAAGGCTTGGTTCCTCTTCTGACCGAGTGTGTGTACAGCCTAGTTGTTAGGAGGCTACAAAGTGGGGCCTCACAACTGCCTGAATTGCATGCAAGCTTGCGAGGACACACACACACACACACACACACACACACAGCACTGATGAAGGCTTTTCTAAGCCACAGGAAAGAAGGAAGACTCAGCCCATGTGTGACCCTGTTGACCAAACCAATTTTCCCCTTGTCAAGCAGTCTACTGCTGTGAGTGGCTGTGTGTTTCTGGCTGTGTGTGTGTGGTTTTGAGACAGAATGGAATACAGAGTGTGTACTAATAATGCACTGAAGGAACAAAGGGAATACAATACTGGATCCTAGACGCACACAGTTAACCCAGAATGAAAGGCGTGTGTGTTAGCATGTATAACACCACATGGATTCTTCAGCCCCAGTTTGCTGTCTGCTCAGTAGGGTAATCCCATTACATCAGACCTTTAAGAACAGCAGCTGTAGCCTATGGGCATTGACATGGACAATGAGAGAAGTTGCAACTTGAGCTTCACAGCTGTTATATCTAAGTAAGAATTAGACTGCATGTATGATTCAACTGTATGCCGTACTGCAGTTACAGAGGTTGATCAATATTGTAGGCGAGTGAATATATCCTCACTAAAATCAATCACATTGCAAAGTCTTTGTGTTCATCGTTATTTAGCACCAATCGCCAGTTAATCTAGTATATTTCTGGGAACAAACTGGATGACATGTGATGAAATATTATTTGAGCAGTGAGATAAATCATTCAAGGTATCCGTTTGAAAAGCCAAATTTGAGATATTAAATATGTGTATCATGGTATCTGGAACTGAATAAAAGACAGCTTACATATATAAAATGAAAGAAACAAAGCTGTCAAAACCAGCCTATTTCCGAGAGAACATGCTGTATCTAATGAAAACTCTCCACCTACAAAGAGACTGAATAAGAAAAATCAACACCAGGAAATGAATTGTTAATGGACTGTGTGAAACCAGCTGGGAGCCATGTGACACTACTAACCTTGTCCTGAATTCAGATTCATCGGAGAGGCATATATAACAAAGAAAATATTCTGTACAAAAACTAAACCTCTGACCTCTAAAAAAAAACACTTTTAAAACAAGGTCAGCGTCACAGGAGCAATTACACCCGACTCCAAAACTGTAGTATGTGAATAGACACACTCACTATCGGTCACAAACACACAAATCTGTCAGTTATTGTGTTAATATGTAGTCTGGGCCAGCCAATGAAGGATCCTGAGGAAATGTGTGTATATGTGCATGCGAGTGAGTGTCTAAAATAGATAAAGATTAAGAATTAAAACAAATTTTAACGTGTCTTCAGGGTCAGGAGGTTAGTACAGATAGTGTTTGATTTGTTTCTTAAATCTTGAGTGTGTGCAGGTAACCATAATCTGGTGTAAGACTGACAACGGTCTGTATGAGCATCATTTAGACACAGCTTCTTAAAACAATTTGTCTGTTCCACTTATTGTAATTTTAATTGCTTTAATTGACAAAATCTTGTCTGTTCGTGGCATTTTGTGTTTTCTTAAAGTAACCTACTTCTATCTTATCTAATTTTATATTCATGCGAATGGCATTGTTTTCCTTATTGTAAATATTACCTTATCTTGCCTCATGTCATCCATACAATATATACTACTTTTCTTGCTGTACATCATTTGACATACCATGTGACATAATTTTATCCTATTATTGTTTCATCCACTCCAGATTATTACTACTTCATTATAAGGTTTTTGCGTATATTGACTTCTAACATTTATTACCAAGTTACTAATCTTACAATGCATTATTTTGAACTAGCCTTATCACCAAGATAGGAAAAACCAGAAATCTCAGTGTGACATATTTAATCATGCACATGTTCACACACAGTAAACGGCTCTCGCTCCATTTAATTGCTGCTCCTGTTTACAGTCTTGTGTGATCAGTAATCCAATCAAATATTTTATCTCTGCATGACCTTTACAGTATCAAATGTGTGTGTGTGTGTGTGTGTGTGTGTGTGTGTGTGTGTGTGTGTGTGTGTGTGTGTGTGTGTGTGTGTGTGTGTCTTCCCCTCCATCTACTGATTCACTGAACCGAGTTTCTTATCTAAAGTGGTTTTGGTCAGTCAGCCTCAGAAGGAAATACAACCATGTGGCAGTGTTACAATTGCACAGCTTCAAACCCCTGCCTGGCAGTTTTACCTTTAATGTATGTCTGCCAGTGTGTGACTTGTGTGAGTGTGTTCATAAACATCTCTTAAACTCTAACAAGCCTCATTATTATACAATTTATTTTAGCAAAGAAGGGATAATTCTATTGTGATTTGACAACACACTACTTAATTTACATTGCTAAATATATTTAACATAGTCTAACTTTTACCCAAATTCCCAGTTAGTTCTCCATATTTCTATACTAAAACCCCACCTTTGTCTAGTTGTGACGGTGACTTTATTATCATTCATATTTTATGAATTTTTGTCGTGTTACAACAGCGACTTGTTCATTTTGGCCTCTGCAGACTGGCTTTCCCCTGGCTCTAGGAACAACTGTAGAGGCTCTATTTTAGACTGGATTTTCACTTTGAAGTTATTGTGATGTGAGCTTTGTACTCTTGGAGCACTACAAAGACCAGCCTTTGTTTATAGCCATTACAAATGAGGCACAGGCTACCTTTAACTCCTTTAATCAAACCTGATGAATGTTTGATACTCATAACTTCGTGGTATTTACAGTGCACACATTTCTGGCATAGAAAATACAATGTTAACCCAACCAACTGAGCCACAATGGGAACTGAATTCCTAACAGTAACCTTTGTTACTGCAAATCATTCAGCAAATCAGCAATAACCAATGAGAGAAAGATTAACAAAAAATAACGAATGAGTGGACTTTCATGACTTGAGGTGAAAGGGACAGTGTGTATCATATAAGTCAGACCCTTCTCTTTACTCTTCTATCCTCAATCCTCCTCGTTCCATCTGTAGCCCTGCCCTCTCTCTCTCTCTCTCTCTCTCTCTCCTCAGAACAGATTAGACCAGTCTAAAAAGAGATTAAGATAGATATCCAGAAAATTCATTCTCTACGGTTGATGAATAACCTTTACTTGGCCATGTGTGTGTGAGAATGTGTGTGGATATGTAAGGCGCTTTACTTGGGCACAGCAGGAGGATAGCAGACATGGCCAAAAGGGGTGTAAAAAGGGATGGGGGCGGTTGTTTTTCTCTTTCCGTCCCAAAGCCAATTTTCTCACTGAGTGAATAGGATTTCCTGAGGATAGAAGATAGAAGCTGTCTGTCGGCTCCGCCCAACACACGGCAACACTGCGTGTGTGTGTGTGTGTGTGTGTGTGTGTGTGTGTGTGTGTGTGTGTGTGTGTGTGTGTGTGTGTGTGGCTCAGCTGTCAGTGGTCAGTAGTGCAGGTTGTTGTGCTGACCTGCGTAGTGAGAGGTCAGAGATGGGATTACACAGTGGGCAGCTTTGTGTCAATAGGCTTGCCTCTGCCTATGAGTGTGTGTGTGTGTCCGTCTGTATTAGAGCGTGGCTCGGGTCGCATATTTCTTTCCGAACCTGATCTGAGTCCGAGAGAGTAGCAATCGAGCCCGACCCAAACCCGACAGGCGTTCTGTTTTTTATGTCCGAACCCGACCTGAGTTTTTAAAACTTCCCCGATGACAAATTTTGTTTGACATCCTCCATCCTTAGCTAGACTACATGAATATATTACCACCTGTGTGTTGCGTTCATGCGTTGTCACATAAATAACAAAACCCAGCACTGAACAGGAAGCACCATGTCAAGTATGATGACTGAACCCGACCCGAACATCAACATCATTTCTAAATTGATTTGTACGAACACGGCCTGTCCCGGCGGTCCCGTCAGGCTCGAGTCGGGTATCCACCTTGTAGTCTGTATCAGAGCCAGGTATTGATAGAAAGTGTAACGTTAAAATAGTTTAATATGGATGGATGGACATCCATCTACTATGTCCCTTTGTTCCTTTTCAGGAACATGGATCCTACTATGCATTAACATACAAACGCACTCATGACAGATCACCAGCCTATGATCTTGAATGTATTCAAAGCTCATCTGTGCCGTTTGGAGTCTTCAGTTCACCAGAGTTGTATGTTTAATTGCTCTTGGAAAAAACCAAAATATCCAAAGGGAATCCTGGAGGAACATAGGGAGGGACATGCAAAACACTTCAATGAAACATGTTCAGTGCGAACGAATCTTTCATGAGCACTTGCAGACAAATATAAACACATAAAGAAAGGTAGTTTGTTTTTTTTGTATGGTTACAGGGGCACATCTACAAAAAAACGTATGCTTAGACTTCCATATTTGTGACAAAGAAGATTTCACCATTTGGCGGATGCTTTTAAGTCTTTCTAAAATTAACCTACTTTACCATACGTGCATGTACTTTTAGCATGACAGGTCTTAATGGAAATCAACGAACCCCATCTGTAAGTGCCTTGCTCTATCCACTGAGATACACAATAAAAATAATACGCTAAAGAATGAATCAAACAAGCAGTAAAGTGTCAAGATATCCATCCAGCTTTCTATGCTGCTCTTCCCTCTATCCAGTGGCTGCCCAATGAAGTGGGATGGATGGAGATGGAGTGGATGTGCCAGCTCTCAGACCATATTTGGTTTAATGTCACATTAAGGCTTTTCACACTTGTGTTTCTTAGCCATGGGCTAACCTAAATCCCAGGCTAGAGAAAGCCCATAGCTAGTTTAACCTCATTTTATTCATTACTCATCATCCATTCACTCAGGGCTAACAGTAAATGTTGGGTTATGAATCACACTGTAACATTAGAGCCCAGAGTGAACATCTTCAAACTGCTGACAGCACGCAACTTGTTTCAATTTGTTAGGGCATTAAACATTTAATTGCTTTGGTTCTAACCTTGACTCACACTAGTACTCCCTGTGCCCTGGAGAGGGTTTGAGTAAGTCCTATGAGTGCTGTTAGCCTAAGGCAAGCAAGGGTCTTAGTCCAGGGCTAAGCATAGTGTGAAAAATCTTATTTGTGTACATCACATTTACTTCTTGTTTTCGTTGTTACATTGGACATCCAAATAAGAAATAATAATAAAGCATATCTGGCTGGTCCTTACTTTCATGACATTTTTCACAAAGCTGCCACCAGAACCTGTGAGAAAATGAAGTAAAGGAGCCACATAATGTGATTTTTTAAGCAAGCAGCTGTTCAAGTTACCACCATGTCAGCCATATGGCAGAGCAACACATCAAAAACTTGTACATCTAGACTCCCTGCTGTTTCCAAACTTCACTGCAAGAACTGTCTACTTGTCTGTAAGCATGTCAGTCACAATCTGCCTCTTGGTTTCTCTGCCTTGAACTTGGTTTATCTCTTTCTCTGTTTAATGCTGCATTTACCTGACCATGAAGGCAAGCTATTGACTGAGAGAAATATATTACTATATATTACAAGCATCCTACTCATAATTACTGTCAAAACATGGAGATATTTGTAGGCTCTGGAATCACTTGTCACCAGCAACTGTAGAAGTGTCCAAATGCAGGCAGCAAAATCAGGGAGTCTCTATTGAGGTATTTCAGAGAAGAAGATAATGTTTCTCCTGAATAAATAGCCTACCTTAGGACTACAGAGAAGTATGGGAAATGGACAAAAGTGATTACGGCAAAACAACATATCATTTTAGAATAAATAATAATGTGAGTTGTGTCAGAGCCCTAATAGTGGGTTATGGGCCTATTTTTTGGTGGATTCTAATCAAATAAGTACATGACAGCAGCACTCGTATCCTTTAATGAACCAGAAATCATGGGTGAGACTGAATCTAAATTAGTTTTGAAAGCTTCAAGGACTCTGATCATAGTCCACTCACAGTCTATTTCAAACAGTATCAGTAATTGTATGATTTGATCATGAAGGCTTGTCATGAAAGTGAAAGATGAATGCTTGCCTGATTGCAGATCAGAGTGTGCTGAGATTTGTAAATATACTCGGGGAAAGCAATCTTAACGGAGACCGATCAATTAGCAGAAGGAATTGGCAAAGTCGTGCTGTGCTATCCTGAGCCAGGCTTGTGCCATCTGACAATCACTGACAATAAAAAGGAAATGAATTGAGGCCTGGCAGCAGGAACGTGAAGTTCAGCTAATTTCTGTTGTTCATGCCACAGAAATCGATGGAACAATCAAACTGTGCCAAGCCAAATCAGTCAAACACAGATCTGTGCAGTGGTCCAGCGGTACAGTGAAAAGCAAAGTTTCTGTTTCTCCAGACAAATGTCAACTGCAATTACTGGAATGCAGCATTGAGTGGCATTGTTAGTCACCAATGGCCATTGTGATTGATACAAAGGTTATCTGGCTAAACAGCAGACCAGCCATAACAAAGTACCTGTTTCCTGTATGATCGTGATTTATTAACTCATACATTTTGTCTTATGTGTATCATTTCATTAGTGAGAAAGGTCTGAGTTGAGCCAAATCAAGAGGATATCTTTGTCCTGGCAGTTTTGTGTAGGTTTATTGCTGGTAATTTGTCAAGTCAAGTTTCTTTGTATAGCCCAAAATCAAACAACAAACCTAGATACGATCAGGACGTATCCCTCCACAGCAGCAGGAAGCAAGGAAACACTGTCTAGGGAGGAAATTTGGTACTAAAAATACCTTAATTTGTGGAAATACCCTCTCAATATGGCTAACTCAGACAGCTGAAGCCTCATATTTGCTTTGGCTGAACTTTAGAAAGCATTTGTAATAGACTGTGGGTTTTGTCCCCCATTTCTTACAGTGTACAGTAGTCGCTCAACAAAGGTATCTCTTCAAGGCCAGTTTAGTGAGGAAGGATGATTACAGCAACCAGTAACTCTTTCAATGTACATATGGTACGTCAATATATATAGACGTTATATTTATATAGACTTTAATCAATAAGTACTAACACGTCATGGAACTTGATTTACAGGTAGCCTGACTCCAGCCAAAAGAGGTACACTTTACATGATTCACTTATTATTCAAGCTTTTTCTTCTCATGTGCAGAACTTACAATTACATGTCTGCCTTCACAATGAAAAACGGCCTTTGTTAAGTAAACGAATGTGTTCCTCTACGGTGGATAAACCAGTTTAACAGTTAGATGCTGTGAAGTTTCCTGGTTCTTGTATCTTATAGCTACAGCTTACAAGACAAAAAAAAAAAATCGAATGCTTATACCATTCCCGTCAGTTCCCTAACCTGCTGCTTAATTATGCAGTTCATGCTACTAAATGCATCGATTTTGCTTCTAAAACCTTTCATTTTTCATTTAGATCAAAGTCACTGCAGTCCAATTGTCACAGTTTGTGCCTAAAGGAGGTCCATAATACACCTGAGAATCAAGTCTCTGCTTTTGTTTTCCAGTGACAGGATATTCATTTTAATGTGGGTTGTTCTAAGGGATGAGAGAGGCAGCTGGGACACTCATCCCTGCCATCGACAGATTACTCTGTCAGACACAACTAAAGGAGATTGGGATTAGTTTTCATCACAATCAAGCATCATCATTGTTGTTCATTATAATCATTCCAGGATAAGGGTTTGCAAAGGATGAAAGCCTCCTCTTATAATGAATAACATCAAATCTTAAAAGGAGATCTTCACATTAAGGATTTGTTGATTCTTGCGCACTGTAATTTGAATTTTACACACTTCAGTCACTTCATGAAGAAATTTCTTGAGGATTTTATTGCGTTTGTAGTGATCATACATATGAGCAGTTAAAGAATTGCTGCTCAATACCCATGATACTAACATCACTTCATCAAGTAAGAGCTCAGTTTTAGTGCTTCTGTATACTTTTAATAAAGAAATCGCTCTAAAAAGGAAAAACAATTACCTTCCCATTTCTCAAAGTGTTCTTCATTTGCATCAGCCATTCCTTGATCCCATGGCTCATTACTATCCTTCTTCTGTTTATCCATACTTCTATTATGAGACTTATACCTTTTGATTTCCTCCCATTTTCCCCAATTCCTCCCTTTTGTTCATTCTCCACTCCTCTTTGCTTTCCAGTTCCTGCCTCTCATTCCTATACCCTTTAGTGCCCTTTTTATTTCATTTCTTTATCATTTCTATTTGTCTTATATAATAATCTTAATCTCTTAATCCCCAATTTCTGTTTTACTTCCTAGCTGTATCCTGAATCGATAGTACAAACTAATTATCATAAGGTTATGAGTATATCGTTTATTCACACTGGAGAAGCGTTAATATATTCAATATACATAAATATACTCAAAACAGCCAGTATGCATGCTAAAAATCAGTGTGCTGTTGAGGTACATTATTCCCCCTCAATGCAATGCACAAAGAAAATATAGGAGATGCTCACAGCCGGAAAAATGCAAAATTAATTGTGCATGATGGTGAAACAGCTCAGAGAACACCTCAGAAAATGAAAAAATAGTTAACTAAAAAACAAAAACATTTATGCTGTCTGACGGCAAGTATAGTATTATTACCTGTTAGTATAAAACAGTTAAGTAGGTTGATTTCTTGTAAAATAACTGCAAAACCAGTATACTATTAAGATTAGTATATAGAACTAGTGTAGTTAGTAAGTAGTACAGAATAGTGACATAGCATCTGTCTCTCCATTTTCTTCCGTCTATCGTTTTAAATTTCTTTTCAATCTATTTCCTTCTTCAATCATCACCTTCTTCCGTACTTCTTTCAGGTTTCTGCCCTTAATTTCCCAGAAAATATCTCCCTTCATGCACTGCTTCCTTCTTCCTTTTCTTTCTCTCTGGCTTTCTTTCTTTAATTCTTGCTGCTGTCTGTCATTCTCTGTCCTTCCCTCCATGAAGCACTTAGCTATGATTAGTAGGAGGACTGGAAGCCTTTTATTTTGTTAATCTCTCATACATTGTTTACTTCCTTCCTACCGTCCTCCCCTTCTTCCCTTTCTTCAGTGGATGAGGTTACATGCTGTGATCTGTATGCAGGCAGGGGCGTTAAAAGCTTGCCAGTGGGGTGTATACAGCCAGTACCAGCTGTACTTTTACTGATCAAACTTTCATCTAAGGCCCAGGTCTCTTTGAGTCAGAGCCAGACTACGACCAACAGGCAGAGACAGAGTGACTCCTCTCCTCTACCTGCTCCTTCTGTCTTTCTTGAACACCTCTCATCACTCTTTGACTCCTTATCCACCATGCTCCTTAAACCAAAAACTCTCCTTATTTTCAAAATTCAGCTTGTTGTGAACTAAAGTGGGCTGGTCTGAAGCATGAAATCCCTTGGCTGAAAATGAGTCCCACTCCGGCCCTGCTGGACACCAACCGATTGACACGGCTCTGAAATTTCATGTGTTTTGGACAATGCACGAAAGAGTGAAATGTATCTGCCTGATAATATTCCTGAGTGAAGTTTATACAGAATGAAGACAGACATCAGATTATTCAACAGACCTGATTATTCAACTGCCTTGGCTTATACTTTGGCTTTTAGAAATTACACTTCAACAGATATGAACTATTTTCAGCTCTGAAACTTAAAATACACTGTAAACCCTTTCAGCAACTGACACTTGCTTTAAGTACTTAAACTTAAACGACAACTCCTATTTAACAACTCAGATGCAAACAATTGACATTTTAAGACTAAGATTTTTAGGATTTAAACTTGTTTACAGTGTTTGCACCTGTAATTCTCAGTGTAATCAAGCAAACTTAAATTTTCTTCAGCAAATTTAGCCTTTTGCAGTTGTTTGTAGACAATGTTTTAGTCACTGATGTACTCAATACCTCTGTATGGCACTCCAAATAGAGACATAGTTAATCGAAATTTCTCAAAAGGTTGTAGAGATGTCTCTATAACTTGTTCCAATCCAAAATAATGGCTCCACAGACGACAGTACTTGTCGGGGCAGACACTATAAAGTGTCATGTTTAACTGAAAAAAAAAATAAAAAATCTGTTTTTCCATTATGGACTATTTTGAGTTTGTCTCCTATCTCTAATGAATCCATTTTCCAATTCAGACAGCAACACTTCAGCTGACAGTCTGTCTCTCTCTGCTCTGGAGTCTCTTTGGCTTTGAGGGTTTAACATCTTCTCAAGAGGTCAGTCTCATCTAATAGATACTCCAAATGGGGAGTTACATAATGCCTGACCAGTGTTCAATTAGTCCATTTTGTTATAAAAATATCAGTCCGCAAAATGTGCCTGCAGTACAGCTCCACTTTATCTGTAAGAGCTTTTATCAGTTTATCAGGAGTGTCCTGCCAAAAACACTGGTTTTGGTTGAAGTTTAGAATGTAAAAGAGGAAAACTGGAGTGCTCATCTAAAAAAAAAAAAAAAAAAATTTATGATGTGACAACTCAGAAAGCACAAAACCTGTGTAAAAACTCTTTAATCTTATAGTATAAAGTCTTTGATTTTCTCAACAGACATGAAAATTAGTCATCTCATTTCGCTGCAAGTGTGCAAATTCAAACTTTGGTTTAACTGCCAAGGACTTGTTTTACAAGACAAAATAACATCAATGAATAATAACAACTTAGGTACTGATCATAGAATGGCAATGACATTTTGTGTGTTTACGTTGTACAAATTTAAAACTTTGCCATTTGATTGTTACTTCATCATTCATCATTATTTACCATTTACCATTAAGGACATTATCAGAGTTTTCTTGGGGTTAAGCTTAGGTTAAATTTGGATCACAGATCTAAACATTGACAGAATGTCCTACAGAGTGTCAGAGCTGAAAGGATCAGTCGATTTAAGTCATATCTTTGTGATTTGGACTGTTGGTTGGACAAAAAAAAGCAATTTGAAGACATATCCTAAGGCTTTAAAAAATTGTGATGGGTATTTTTTTTTTAACTATTTCTAGCATTTTATAGACCCAGCGATTAATTATTTGATTGAGAAAATAATCATCAGACTAACCGATAATGAAAAAAATCTTTAGTTTCACCCCTCTTCTGTGTACTATTTTACAATTTTAAAGTGGATTTAATTAGAGGTTGTAATGCAATAAAGAATCAATAGGATCAAGCTATGTATTTGTTTTTCAGGGTTCTGCCAGTGCAAACTCAAGTCATTCTAGTACTCCTACTCATCTTTAACTGGACTCAGCAGGCATTGATGAGGTTCATTCTTTTACCCCCAGCACCCCTTCAGTGCCACCCAGCAGTCTTCTAGCCCTACATCAACAGTCCTTCAGTGGCACACCACTGGCAACATTCAGTCATCTTGTCCATCAACAGCCTTCAGTCCTCCAAGGCCACCCATCAGCCATCCATCTACCTCCTCCATCCTTCAGGGGACCCTGACCTGCAGCTGAAGGAGAGGGACCTCTCGAGGCTCTGATGAAATATAGGAGTCTTGAACTGTCTGACTCTCATAAAAAAAGAAATGGAGCTAAGAGTGACTGCTGAGAAATGATGAGGTGTCACAGTTTGCCTCCACTGTTTCACACTTGTTGAGAGGATTATCAGTTCAGATGATCTGCAACCTACTGTTTCCAATGGAGTAGCTTTAGTCACGATGGAGATCAGAGAAGGAAGCTCAATGTTGCCCTTTTAAACACTTAAAATACAAGCTTTTGTTATTTTCCTTTGAGCTGAAATACATTTTGTAGTTCTTAATAGTTGAACTGTTTTGTGGCATTTGTTCACTATTTTCCTGTCACCTGTTTTTAGGTACACAGATGGCAGGTATGTTACTGGCACCAATCTGAAACATGGCTGCCAATAAAGCAACCGGAGCCAATAATCCTTCATATTGATCTCCACTTTAGAGCTGAAATGGTTAGTCGATTAACTAATTAGTCGATCAACAGAAAATGAATTGGCAATTATTTCAATAACTGATTAATCGTTCAAGACATTTTCCAAACAAAAACGCTAATTACTCCCTAGTTCCAGATTCTAAATTGTGAAAATTTGCAGCTTTTCTTTCTCTTTATGTGATAGCAAACTTTTTAGGGTTTTATACTTTTGTTGGACAAAACAAACAATTTAAAAGAGACATCAACTTGATCTTCAGGAAATTTTGATGAGAAATATTGTCATTTTTCACTACTTTCTGTCATCTTATAGACCAAGTTAATCAATAGATATAGAAAATAATCATCAGATTAATCATTAACGTAAATATTTGTTAGCTGCAGCCCTACTGACATGTAAGGCCAACACAAAGTACTTTAAGTTTGAAATTACTGTGGAGAAACTCACATTTAGAGGATTAATCTAAATGACTGGAGTTATATTGTCTCATTTTGTTAATGGCTTTGGAAAATTACTGAAAGTGATATAAGTGAATAAATTATATACTTTTTATAGTATATAGGTTTATTATTTAGGCTGTTACATGTCGACAAAAGAGGTGTCAAGCCATAAAGTGGTTAAGCTACTTTGAACTTGTTAAATAATGCTTCCATAAGTAACAATTAATGTTCTATTTGTGTCATTATTGCTTATTTTAAAACCATAGCCTGAACATCTCCCAGAACTCCCAGTCTGACTCCTGCCTACACTATCTCTCCCCGCTAATAAAGAAGCACTTACAACTCTGGTTTGCTCACCGCTATGATGATGGTTTAGATTATTTGTGTGTGTGTATAGGACAGTGTGTATACCTGCATATGCGTATTACAGTACAGATTATAGATCAAAGTCACTCAGACTGAAATCCCTCTTGTGACAAGAGTCTACAAACAGAAATTAACTCTGAAGATCTTTCAGTTTTCAAAAAAAAAAAAAAAAAAGAAAAGAAAATACTTTGCAAGTGCCATGTTTTGGGGGTTTTGAAAGCTTTTCTGCAGGTGATTTGCAGAGTTATCCAGTTCACGATGAGGCCTTATCATTCATTAAGAGACTGAGGCGTGTAATTAAAAGAGAGAAAGAAAAGAAGATTATTGAGGGAAAGTGAGTTTCACACAAAATCCCTGCATTGGCAGAGTAGAACATGATCTGAGTGTAATACCCTGCTGATGTCATTTTCACAGCCTCTTGTCACTAAGCAGATTCGCATACACACAGACAGCAGGACTAGCACTATGACTAAAGTGAGAAGCCCCATGGAATCTCTGTTATCTCATTTTTCGGAATAAAGCAAGTCTGGAGCAATAATTTGTCAGCTCTCAGACACTTTGGAACATATTCTGCCTCTTTCACCTCAAAAAAAACAAACAAGTCTTTTAAAACAGTGGGAAAAATGGCAGTTTTCCATATCTGAGGCACCTTGTATTGTAGGCAACCTTAGGTTTACTTGTGTTCTTTCTAACACAAAAAAACAAACAAAAGAACCCAATACCATTTATTTAGTTTTATACGTGATTTAACACTGCTGTTTCCTTAACTTATGCACAGCCACCATATAAAACAAGAACCAAGAGGAACAACCATTCCAGGCCATCTTCCAGCCATCTTCAAGCAATCCACAGTGTGTTTAACCTTTACACTAGCTAACCAAGGAGCAAACCAACTGAACTCGATAAGAGGGCACCCATACTGGAAAGAGAACTTACCTTGGCAGTCGCTAATGGGATACATTTATCTGTACCAGCTATTAAAGGGCATATTACTAAAGACTTTGAGCATATAAAAGCACTCATTCAATCACTCAATCGCCACCATCCATTATCAGCTCTCTACCATCTGTTTCATCAATCAGCCAAGAGGCAGCAAGGTCAAGGTCTCGTTCACTGAAGAGGTGGCATGAGAAAACACTGCAGGAAGCTTCAGTGAGTTCCTTACCTCTTTCCCGGACAGGTAGTAGGCGGAGAGCAGACCTCCAACAAACCGGATGTTCACCTCAAACACAGACACTTCTGCATTCTGCAACAGGGACAAAGAAACAAAATGTGAGATGATGAAGACTTATAAAAAAAACACTACTCATGAAGACACATTTCTCCTCCTATAAACAGTGAATTAGGAAAGCACAAACTCAATACAGAACTGTTCCTAGGTCCTATTTCACTTCAGGGAGGATTAAACTGATGTGGATTTTCCACAGTCCAGAAAGATATTTTTGGATTGAAGCAGCCAAGAATTTATACTGAATACTTTGAAATCCTGGCTGGTTTAGGACTGAGTCCTGCTGTGAATGTGTGAGTATGCTATGGATGAGTAAGATGAAACAATGAGCCACTGAAGTGCTCTGAGGAAGTGGCTAAGCTAGCAACATTTTAGCAATGTGCACGTGTGTATGGTGCGTGCATTATACATGTGTTAGAGTGTATTGAGAAGTGGATACTTGAGCTACCCTGTTCGCCTGTCTGCGGTTACCCTGCATTGTGGGTGTTTCAGTTATTGTCACAACACAAAATCATTTCAACGGCTTTATACTTTTAGCTATGCTAGCGGCATAGATCAAGGGATGGCAGTGTCGGTTGGTCTACCACTTTGGTGCTGAATGAAATATCTCCACATTGATGGATTTAGTTGTAATCACATTGGTGACCCCTGACTTTTCATCTAGCGCCATCATCAGGTCAAAATTGTAATTTGTCCATATGCAAAAATGACATTCCCATCAGCCTCAGCTGTACTTTGTGTTTAGCGCCAATTAGCAAATGTTAGCATGCTAAAATAGCTACACTAAGATGGTGAACATGGTAAACACTGTAGTTACTAAACCTCATTGTCATAATCATCATTGTCATGATGTTGGCATTGAGCTCAAAGCACCACTGTGCCTAAACACAGCCTCACAGAGCCACTAGCATGGCTGTAGATATTAAAAGATATTCACTAATGTTTGTGCCAAGTTTTGAGTCATTCTGTCCTTTGGTTCATCAGCAGATTTTTCAAAAAAATCTGCTGATAAAATATAGGCCCCCTTGTTGAGCACACTTATTCCAATCTGTCACGCAGAAGTGAAGGGCTTCACATTGTCTCCAAAAAGAAATCCTTAGATACCAAACATTACCTTAAATGGCAGTGATAAAGTGTGCTGTATCTAAAAATACAATGCCTCTATTTCTAGACAGTTTTTGGCAGAGAAAATGGGACAAATAATAACAAAAATTGCAAGTTTGTAAAGCCATTTGTCTCGGCAACAGAACAATGAAGCTTCATCTCTCTCTCTCTCTCTTCACGTCGTTATGAACAGATTCCCGAGTCAGATGAAGTTTTTGTGCTTGACTGACAGCTCTCATAAGTCACTGCTGTCAACCAGAGATGGGACAATAGACTCCGTCCTGTGGAAAAACAAATTATATGCCAGACAAAATGCATCCTGTCATTTTTCCCCAAGTCTGAATGACTGATTGAATAGTTTGATTGTGTAGCTAATTCGTCCTAATTAAAATTCAATTATTTCCTCCACAACGCACAGGAAGCAGAAATGCAAAAGGACAATATTATATCTTCCTACTGCCTGCTGTCTATTAGGCATGCAGTTTAAATAAGCGAGAAGAGTGAAACACCATGTACTATATTGGAATGAAGAAATATTTCTGCTTAATTTTACCAGTGCTGAATAAGGTACTTTTAAGCAAACATTTCAGCAGTAACTTGTGCCTTTAGCAGCCATCACTGCTTTAAACTGTTGGACAATGACCCTCCGAGTCAGCAGTTGTGTGACGTTATCTCATTCCTGCAAGAGGGCCTGACAAAGTTGGCAGGCGAGGAGTCAAGTCTCCTGATGTTGCAACATTAAAGCCATTACAGAGCGCACAGGAAACTGACTAAGCATGGCCTTTTCCTAGCAGAGAAATAATTAAAGGCTATAGCAAGATGAGTCGATGAGATAATGGCTCAAGCAGACCTCTTTAGATGAAAGTGAATCTTTCTTTGTGAATGGCTGGTTGGTTAAGTGTCACTGGACAACCTGTACTGCTGGTCTTCGAGCTTAAAATGAGTTAAGGCAAAAACGTATACCTATAGTTTTCTCATTTACAGGAAATGTTGAGTTTCCTTTTTCCCCCATCATACTCTTTATAGCTTATGATCGTAAGTTGTGTTTCAGAGCGTTTGAGTTCTGACAGCGGAAGTCTCAGGAGTGCTATAAACCCTGTACTCTCTCTCTTTAAATAGATTTAAAAGTGTTGCGTAGCTGCTTGTGTAGAAATAAATGGCAGTGACCTGTGTGGCTCCTGCAGTGAGGTGCTGGCGCTATGGTCATATTTTCGTGACGCAGGCAAAACCACTATTCCAGCCATTGCACCTAGAAGAGCAGAGAGCAAGGCTGAAGTCATGTCAGTTACTGTGTTTATCAGTAACTAGTGATGTACAGATTAACTGATACGTGTCAGAAAACGAATACAGAGTCAGAGATTGGGCTACATTGATATACAAGTAACTTCAAACCTCACTACTCGCATAAGAAGGCGACGTATGCGAGAGAAGCAGTCAGCTCAAGGCAAGTAGCTCTAGCGTTAGCAGCTAATGCATGTAATCCAAAAATTACAGGTGCAATGCCCAGGCCCTGTGTTAACCATGTAGGAAAACTAATTGCTGCTACAGAAATATTGCAATCTGAATACTGCTGACTAAATTTCTCCTGGCTCATGTGGTACAACAAGTTCCAGATCAATTACATTAAATCCACTAAAATCTAGTAAAACCACCCCTGAGTCATATTTTTGTACTGTAATGGTTGCACTATTTACTCCTTGGCTTTCTGTTTTGTGAATATCTCCTCTCCTGTGACCATCTTTAATTCCTGTGCCTGTGTGAACACATCAGTATGTGGTGTGCAGGTTTGTTCACAGTTCCTGAATAAAACTGTTTACACAGCAGTTATAAGGAACACAAGAAATATGGCAGAACTGTTTCTTCCACTGGCCACTGCTGTCATTTTACTGTGTGTTGGTGTACTGACAATTCAAAGCCATTAGAACCCGTGTACTTTGCTTAGGGACAGATGTATTGATGTAGACATGTTGCATAAAGACATCAAGTAAATCTGGATTCCCTCTTTTCTCCATCTGTTACTTCCCGTCTTCTTGGCAGTGTCCAGAGACGAACACTCCTGGCTACTGTCATCACTTCATAGGTCTCAAACAATCTCCCTTATTTGTTTAAAAAACCTTTGTCTTTCTCAGTCTCTTTTTTTCCATCCCTCTTTTTCTCTCTTTTCTGTGTCGTCAAAGCTATGTGAAAACTCAAGGTGACTGTGCCTTCACTACACTAAAGGCTGCTATGAGCTGTGGCGCAATGGCAGCATTTTAAAGTTTTAAATCTCACCAACATCCTCTGAGAATGTAATTTAAAGACTTACTTCCCTGGATTATTTCACTGTGTGACGAAAGTTTATTGCTCATAAGACATAACATCAGTCCTTGTTTTATGATTCATGTCATTTATCATGCTGATGTGATAAAATCAAACAAACTTCTGAAGTGAGTGAGTGAGGAGAAATATCTAAATCTGTTTTTAGAAAATCTTTATTGATTTATTCAAACTTTAGTAACATTAGCAAACCTAAATAGATCTAAATGGACATTTTAAACTCTTCCCAATGTGATTTCACAATGACTGCCTTCCCATTAAAAAGCACTTATCTTAAAGCGTATGCAGAAAGCGTGGGGTATCAAAGGTAGCTTTACGTCTCAACATTTTGCTGCTGCTGCAGATCAGAAAACAATGGGCCACCTGCTGTAACGATGCTGTTTGAGTGACAGGACAACAGCTGGCGAATACTGAAAATAAGGCAGGATTATGCACAGGGAATTGCTGTGGCACTGAAAATTCAGGTGAGGCAAACCTCCACAAGTGAATTAGCTGAATCACTGAACATCCACAGTTTTTAGATACAGTACTGTAAGGAGGATTTAATCTGAATCTGAAGGCATAAATGACTGCAGTACTTGATGTTTATATCGTGTTAGATGGATATATTCTTTGGTCCTGAGTCACGACTACACTAAAGGAAAGACAACCTCACTGTTTTTCTGTTTCTCCTTAATGAGGTGCTCTTAACAGGGATATTATAATGAGGATTGTTCCACAATAAAGGCAGACATCAAAGGAAAGAGGCAAAGTGTGTGTGTTTTACTCACAGACATATCTACATGTTCTCATGTCATTAAGCTCATCAGCAGCAGCACAGCAGTCCTCCAGAAACTATCACTGAAGAACAGTCCTAGTATACCTATGATGGCTTTTATTAATTCTATTGTTCATTACCATAGACTGTATATAAAGATGGACAACGCGTCTCCACTTCCTCCTACTGTACAGAAATGAAGCCAAAATATTCCGGATACAGGCACTGCCATCTTACGCTGATGATGTCATTTGGAGCCAGAGTCTGCACAGTAGTGATCCGCAGTATCGAGGTCCCGCCCATACACCCGCCCAAACCAATCGCGAGCACACGCTCAGTTGTCAATCATGACGCCACCCCCCGTTTTTATAGCATCAAATAACTAATTAAACCCAAACTTATCAGATAAATGAACACTTGAACAAACATCAGTGTGATAAGAACTACCTAAAATGACAGAAACCATCTTTGGGAAAAATCTATTTGACGTGTACTTTGATTTTCCATTTTTCAGTTTGGCCCATGTCCCATCTGCTAACATGCAGGGGGGCGGGGTTTATGACCTATACTGCAGCCAGCCACCAGGGGGCGATCGAGATGTTTTGGCTTCACTTCTGGGGAGCTGTCATGTTGTCCATCTTTATATACAGTCTATGGTTCATTACATAGATGAGATTCTCCATGTAAGATTTCCTGAAGAGAATTAGCCCTAGATTTTTTTCTTTTGAGTACAACATGTGTGTTTGTAAAGGCGAAGCAACTCATACTGGATGAATGGACAAAAATAAATAAATAAATAAAACATGAGAGGAAGAAAGAAAGGGAGCAACCTGATATCAAACACAGGGAGAGTTGATTTCTTCCTACTCATCCATCCAGCAGCGTTTGAGTATGTTTTTGTGTGTGTGTGTGTGTGTGTGTGTGTGTGTGTGTGTGTGTGTGTGTGTGTGTGTGTGTGTGTGTGTGTGTG
>LKNJ01000821.1:74680-84932 GCA_002120245.1 Maccullochella peelii
ACACACACACACACACACACACACACACACACACACACACACACACTTCTGTGATTCCTGTGGTCACATGCAATGTCTTACTCAGCAAAATGAATCAGATTTCAATACATGAAAATTCTTAATTTACATATGTTTTTGTGTAACAGACATTTTCAGGATATTCAGAGGAGTTAGAGTGACAGAAAACTGTTTTTCTAAGGATGATGGTTTCAATAACTTTGGTAACACATTAAGTGCATTGTGATCCATTACCAGCAGAGCCGATTAGGAGCCTGGATAATTGTTTCTTACGATGTAATCATCCAGGCATCAGAAAATTACATTACGTTTATATCATGTCATTAAGGATACATTTACTACATAAAATATTAAAACACCCAGCAATTTTGAGCTTATTAAGTTTATCAGATTATGTCTTGATTATACTAATCATCATGTGTTTATAATGCCTTATGAGCTTGTGCACTGAAAAAAAAAAAAATCTGATTAATGTTTGGTCTGTGGACTCTTTTCTCTCTTAAAAAAAAAAATCTGTACAGTTGTTGAAATTGTGCTCTATCATATTCACATGCTGCTTTCAGTGAGTGTCTCGGCTTAAATAGGCGGATGGCTAAGTGCAGCAACATCAAGGCCTGGCTTTTTCCATCCAATTGCTGATCGTAAACAACACGCACGCACGTACGCACACACACACGCACATTATACTGTATTACAGTCTTCTGTATTACAGTTCACTTGCACTGACCTACATCCTACATGTGGTTCAGTCAGACTCATCATGCACATCTTGTCACGTCTCTGTATGTATAAAGTTTATTTTAACACTATTTCATACACAAGATCGTGCACATACAGACTACAAAAAGTGTCCATCTGTATCACAGCCAATATAAGTCCAAATAAAAAACCTAACATGGCTTTCAGGCATTCTCTAAAAAGCAGTATCAAGCGACCAATGTAATTATTTTCCTCTATTTCATGAGCTTAAAATAAAACTTTTACGGGTCTTAGGAGTCCTGCATACGAGCAAATGTCCTTGGCAAGGAGCTTTGAAAAAGTTCATGAGTTTCTAAGTGTTTTAATGAGTAGAAAACTGGGCTTCTATTGTTCTGGGTGATGGCAGGATGCAATCTACTTTGACATAGATTACATACACAGCTGACAACAAAATATGGATACTCCTTTTAACATTACCTCCCCTTGTAATACTTGCATCATTTAATATTGACAGTAAACATCCCGTCCTGCTTTCCTCAGATCCAACAGTTTTCTGACAAGTGATGTTTTTTTCCTCCTCAAACTACATGTAAATTGGATGCAGATTATATTTTCACTCCTGTCTGTCAGCAACATATCTCAAAATTAGAGGTGTGGGGGAAAAAATAGATTCTTAGATGCATCGCAATTCTCTTTTGAACGATTATGTCTCGATGCAGAAAATTTAATAATCGGAAATTTAAAACTCAATTTGCGACGTTATGATCGCCTGTAGCAATTTTGTGAGACCGGGCTGTATGTAGTACGTTCCTTACGGCTCAACCAATTGGATGATGAAACGTAACGGACGTAAAACATGTGCCTCGTGTTTACGTTCTAAGCTAGGCTACTTGAGCTGGTGAGCAACCGAAGATGGATACAATCCAACCAGATTTCCCATTTGGCGAGTAAATCTCGGAAGGCTATCCGCCATACTGGCAGGTAAGTGTTTGTACCAAAATAGTCATGTGTTGCAGCCAGAGTCTGCCAGCATATTTTCTCTGCTAGCTTTGTGCTAACTACTGCAAAATAAAACAACAGTGGTTCTTCTTCTACTACTACTTGTGCTTCAAATTCTTTCACCTTACTCAAAAGCACAACCTGGTGGCAAAAGCAAACACATCCACAAACATAAATACTGTATAAAATACTAAATTATGAACACTGGATCCTAGAAAACATGTACAAAACATCAGTACATCTTGGATTATAAACAATTAAGTGAATTAAATTGAATTATACTCAAAAACAAACTGGGGGGTCCCTCCTAAAAAATACAAAACAGTTAACAGAAGGAAATAGGGGAGTCAAAAGTTTAATTTCGGACACTGATCAAGATGAATAAAGATGCATTGATAATCGTTTATAATAGCATCGTAGCCCTCTGAATCGTAATCGAATTGAATCGTAAGGTGCCTAGAGATTCACACCCCTACTCAAAATGTTAGAAGACAGGTGGTGATCTGGGTTTGGGATTTCCGCCAAATCTACTTACTTTCATTTACCGGTATTATATGTTGCATTCAAGTGCTGGTGGGAAAGCATGAGATCCAGGATGTTGACCAGTGAACAGCATCACTTTGACTATTTGGAGGAAAATTAATCCAAATTATAAACAACACTGAGCTGAACTTGAACTCTACCAAAGACCTACTGTCTTCTTATGCAAACTACTAGCTGCTAAATTATTTGTCGCATTTCACCTCCAATTATTTGGTTGTCAGATGCAGTGTTCTTATCTGTTGTTGTTCACATATCTTAATTACATTGTGACTGAGTCTTAGCTACATTAACACCTGAACTTTAAAGGTGTTTGCTCTTTCACATTAAATTCCCATTAACCAAAACACATGCTAATGAAGGTGCCAAATGGGTAAAGTGCTGGTCTTTCAAGGCTCCTCTCTACCATTGAGATCAATGATTCAAGTTTCTGTTGACTGAATTATGGCTTATGGCAGAGGGTCGAGGTTTTTGCAAAATCAATTTAGTTGATCATCACAAGGGCACACACACACACACACACACTTCCTTACCATATTAAAGTCGAGGTTCTTCTCTACCCAGTCAGTAGCAGCATCAAACTCTTCAAACATTTCCATGATATAGAGGGTATCCAGAGCATCCACTATTGTCGCGCCCTTTATACTGCCTGCAAAAGAAACCGAAAGATTAGGAATAGATTACAGAATTTGGCTCTTGTAGGCTGTTGTGTCTTCAATAGAGTGTTTTACATATCGACCTGTCTGCTAAAAATAAACTGAGTAATGGTGGGAAGGAAGCTGAATAAAAAAGTTTAACTTCTCCAAATGAGCAAAAACTCCAATGATGTTCATTCAAATGTTAAAGGCTTGTTAGTCACTCAGGGTACCACTCCTTTTACTAGTATGAATGACAACAGGTGTTGACAGCAGTCTCACTGAAAAAGCACTGAATAAACAGCAGAACTTAAGAGTTATGTTTGGAGGTTGCATAAATGATTTTGCTCAACAGATGGTGAGAGGCAGTGATTATCAACACTGATGAAACGTCGGGAGTATTGTTCATCTCTAGTGATTAGCTTCATAGCAGGAGGGAAGACACACAGAGACGCGCAGCCATTACCCCTTAACGAATCCACCACCACAACACCTTAGTCTGTGTATGTGCCAGGGGGCTCAATAAATCATTAAGCACGTACTTGTTATAAACACGAGAGCTCATCTGTCTGAGCTATCTGACCACTTAGAGATGAGACAGAAAAGGGGAAAAAATGGAAACTGAAGACGGGGAGGTGAAGAAAAAGAAACAGGAAAATCGTTACGACAAAGAGAGAATGAAACCATTAATGCATCAGCATAGGTAGGCAGAAAAGGGTAGACAGAAAAACAGTGAAGAGGAAAAACGCTGAAATAATAAGTCAGGAGAGAAAAGGTTTGAAAATGATGTGGCTACAAAGTAGAGTCAAAATGTTGTTATTGTGTAAATCTGTGGGTTTAGTATATCCCTCTGTGAGTTGTGGGAGGATGCATAGGCAACTAAAAGCTTTCCATTAGACACAATGCTGAATCATCAGTGCACTGCTACTGTTGTCCATCAGAACTGTGCTCACTCTGTGTCTGGAAATTATTATTTCTTTAAAATCACCACTGTGAGATGACAATTCGGTCAACTGTTACTAGCTGTTAAGCTGATCTTGATTACAAAGCAATACAAATAATATTTTTGGATAAAGCTGCTGATATACAATGTTCATTACCTTCTTACATTTTGTCTTCCGAGACAAGATGCAAAGATCGATACTCTTCTATCTGTGTGTACAGAGATAAAACTGGGAGGTAATTAGCCTAGCTTAGCATAAAGACTGGAAGCAGTAACTGTAACTACTTCTTGAAGAAGACCAGTACGACTCTGGCAACCTGCATTTTTTACATCTATTTGTATACAGATGAGATACGTGTTAATTAAAGAGCTTTAGAGGTGTTGCTAGATGGAGCCTGGCTAGCTGTTTCCCCCTGCTTCTAGTCTTTATGCTATGCTAAGCTAATTGCCCCCTGGCTCCAGTACCACACTTAACACAGATATGAGAGTGGTATCAATCTTGGTATCTAACTACTGCTTTGAGAAGAAGAAGAAAGTAAGAACGACAGGTGATAATGATAAGGAAGTTAATTGAGAATCACACATATTGGGCATGAAATCTATATTAATATGCAGCATTAAAAGCATAATCATCATCAGCATAAAATCAGAAGTTGACCAAACATCCAACTTGTCATTAAAGGCTAACATCAGCCATCCGATATGACAATTAGCCTATTGATGATCCAACAATAATTAGAATGTTTTGTCAAGCCTCAAGCCATGTTATATAACGACAGAGCATGTAACTAGAGGTGTCAGCAGATCCCGTTACTGTTGTAGTCACTTGTCCTTCCTGTTTTTCATCCACCTCACATTTTCACTCCATTGAAACCTCCAGAGCGACAAAGAGGACAAGACACTCTCCTCCCGTCCATTGTCTTGTCACTGTGCTTCCTTCCCCCTCACTGCTCCTCCTGTATCCGTGTGTGTGTGTGTGTGTGTGTGTGTGTGTGTGTGTGTGTGTGTGTGAGAGAGGCGTACAGATGGTAAAAGAGTGACCAGAATACTAATAATAAATATATAAAAAAGAAGAAGTTAGAGAGAGCTAGTACATACAAGTTTTTATGAAATGTCTTTACACTTTTTGAATTTTTAAACAAAATGCTGATTATATATAGGTCTATGTGATAACATTATTCGTAGTTTTTATTAATATAATGTATCGGGACAAAATTCCTAAACACTTCTTGTTAAAGCCTTGACACTGAATCAATAGCAGCAATATGAGTAACTTTTTTATCATGCGAGTTTAAATATTTTAGTGTTCATCATGACATATATTAGTAGAGATAATGTTGTGGTAATTATTGTAATATTTAAGGCCATGCACGCCCACACAGGTGTAATTATTGTGGCTGATTAGTTCTCTGCTCTGGTTGAGGTTGGGCAGAGCTTTAGTGGGAATTACATGATTTCACCAATGTGAACCAATGTCCATGTGCCAATAAGAATAGTAAAAGTGAAAGTTGTCCCACCCTAACCACTTCAACAACACTAACGGGAAACTGAGACAGATCTCAATCAAGGGTGAGTGCTGGCTAATAATACTAGTTTTTAGGCTATTGGTACAGATGGAGAGCAACTGAAGAAAAACGTAAATTTTGTTGTCTAAAGCCAAAACAATTACTTAAAAAATTGGTTAGTCGATGGAAAGAAAATTAACTAGCAACTATTCGATATAATAGATTATTCATGTCAGTCATTTTTCAAGCAAGATGCTAAACATTAGATGGTTCCAGCTTCTCAAACGGGAAGATTTGCTGCTTTTCTTTGTCACATATGAGAATAATTCAAAATATTTTTGACTTTTTAACTGTTGGTCACACAAAACAAGCAATTTGAAGGTGTCATCTCGGGCTCTTGATTTTGGCAATTTTTTGACACTTCATAGACACTTAACAATAATCAAGAATATAATTGGCAGATTCATCAATAATACAAATTATTGTTAGTTGTGTCCCTATATTTCCTAACCACTCAGTTATTGCACAAAATATTAAAAACACTTTCATAAAGTGCACAGATGACACTGATCCCAGATTGGGTTTTAATCAAAAAGACCCCTAATGTTTGTGAGACAGCTTGTCCAGGGCCCTTATGGCAGAGGGCACCAAGAAATCGGCTAAAATCAGCTTGTTATCAGATCCAGGATTTGTGTCAGTGTCCAGATGGGAGGTCTATAAAAACCGAGACAGAATTCAGCTGAGGTCCTTGAGGTTGTGAGAGCAAAGTCCAATGATCTTGGAGGTGATGTGTGTGCTGCCGAGGATTTTGTTTCAGTTTGCGGCTGTGAGCATGGTGAAGTAGCAGATGGCTCAGCAGAGGGCAGCGTCTATGGTGCTTCTGTAAACATGAGTGGTATAGCGGAGGAGGAGAGAGTCTGGGAGGCTTCTATAAAGGAAGAGCGGTAGAGGAGGACAGGCTTTATGAGATTTGCTGTAGGTGGTTGCCTTGTCACAGTGGGATAATTCTTACATTTGTAAAAGTTCTTTCTTTTACAGCCTAAAAAGCAGAACATGAGACTGGCAGAAATGAATGGAAAGATGAAAAATGAAGGAGCTGGTGTCCTCAAAAGACGAGAATCATTACCTTTCCGTTCCCAGACAGAGAATAAGTATAGATGGAAGAAGGATGGCAGAAAAGACTCAAGGTCCAAAAGTCATTTTACGAACAGTATCAGTCCCTCCATTCCTGTGTGCCTCGAAACACAATCCATCCAGTTGTTCCTCTTCCTACCTTCACTGGTGCTCTAATGAGGTACCCATCAATCTTTTCTACTTATTTTCTCTTTTCACTGCTTTTATCCTTTATCTCTTTCAGTCCTTCTGCCTCTTTCCTTTCCTCCTTTTTTCCTTCCTTTAATTGTTTATACCCTCTTGCATCCTTCTTCTTCATCCACTCTGCTTTTTTCTTGTCTTTCTTCTCAAATGAGTGAAGAGGGGAGTGATGGATGAATTCAAAAAAAAAGCACCACACCTTGCAGGCTTCATTCATCACCAATGTCCTTACACTGAACACACACACACAAACAAAAACACACACTCCTACCTGTCCTATCCTATAGAATGTCATGCACTGCAGTTCAGTGCTAAAGACATTAGCATTAGCTGGTACAGAACTCTATTAGCGTGTTGTCAATAATGACACCAACTTACTGCATTCCTTCCACTGCAGTGTGTGTGTGTGTGTGTGTGTGTGTGTGTGTGTGTGTGTGTGTGTGTGTGTGTGTGTGTGTGTCAGACAGAAGAGTGATGCATTGTTTGGTTGATCAGAACAAAATAACCTTCACTTCACGCAATCAGGCGGCAAAGACAGAGCTGTAATCTGTGATGTGGGAGTGATTGAGAGCGATTGACAAATGTGATGTTGCTTTTTCTCTTTCACTCACACACACACACACCACTGATTGAGTTGACAGAGGTCAAAATGCCAGCATGATCTCTACTGATTCAGTCTTAAATGAAGAGTATACAGGTATATTTTGAATCTATAAACATTTGGTGGAATAACATTGTAACTGTGTGTGGTCCTGTGAAGAAAACGGGGATTAAGCAATAAGTCTACACTGATCCCTTTTGAATCTGTTCCCTAACTGTATGTGCCACATTTTGAAGGAAAAGTTTGTGTTTAAATGTATTTTCAGGATGTTCTGCTGCTGCTGCTTTGCACACCCTGCATACAGTACATGCTACAAATCTTATCTTCATATTTGTTTCATATACTTCTGATTTGTGTGTTAGGTTTGACACCTGTATTTTCTCTGGTCTTGGCTATAAATTTATCAGTGGGACGATTACATGAAAAGCATCATGAAAGATGCTTGATTTTTTTTTTTTTTTTTTAAAGGTGAAGATCATTAGATGCAATTAAAAGCTCCAGAAAAAGCTTGTAAGTGGACCTCGAGTTCCCTCCACTTTTCATAGCCTTTATTAGATCATGCTCCAAGTATAGATGCTTTTACTGTCATTGCATTTTAAACACAATGAAATTTGGTTTGGCAGCAATCCACTCCACTTAGCAGCATATATAAATATATAAAAGAAAAAGAAAAATATAAATATAAATAGTCATAATCATCATCATATACATATACACTTAAGTATAAACATTATCATGCACTCAATGTGCTTATGAAAAACTTTCCGTGTTTTATTCGAGCACCACTTCAACTACATATATTTTAAAGTGAGTGAGGTAATATAACATCTAGACATGTGGGTGACATCATGCACACAATGTGAACACAAAAGCGTGACCTCAATAATCGGCTATGCCCTCCAGCTGTGGGTAACACTGAGCTCCTTAGTGAGGCTTCTGCATCTCCCTTTCGCTGCAATTCAGAGCTCCCAGCTCTACACTATTCAACCTGAGTACAGAGCCGTGGATATTGTCACAGCAGCCGTGTGAAGTAAAAGGTCCGCTCCCAAAAATAAAGTCAGCACTACAACTATAGGTCACATGAGTAGTGACTCAATCTGTGGTGCCCTTTACCCTGAAGCTTTCTACCTCCCTCTGTCAGGCAGCATGGCCCTTTAAATTGCGTCCGAACATTGAGCGTTTATTGCGTGTGATGAATGAATCCACCTTAGTCCTCTTTCCCCACTCAGTTTTGTTCTCTTTTGTCCACATCTTTTCTACTTTATTTGAGACTTGGGATGAGTTCCATTTTGGATCTGGTTCCAAGTTGATAAAATACCCTGATTCATTCAACTCCACGGTCAACAAATCCCCTATCATATCTTTCATTCACAATCTCTCTTGAATAGTCTCTTTTATCTCTTTCTAACACTACGGGCATCTGTGACTTGTGACATATACAAACTTGAGCTAACTGAGTGACACCAACATGAAACACCAACAAGAGTAACTGACTTTGTGGACTGTCTTACCTTAAACAAAATGTGGATAAACTTCAATGAAAAGTCAACATCTGCACCTGCGAAATGCAATATTTATGGGAGAGTACTTCAACTCCCTAGCTTAAATATTTATCTACCACCCATCATCTCATAATAAGACCCTGTAGCATTTTTGATACCTTGAGATGAACGAGTCAGCCTACCGCTGGTGTTACACCGTATTCAGTGACCTGTCAGATTCTGTGACGTGAAAGCAATTAGGTCCCAGACTTTCCCACAAGCAAATGAACACACCATGATAATTATGACTACAACACAATATTATTCTAACTGCAGAAACATCAGTTCCATTTTACTATCAAAACTAAAGCGACCAGTTGACCTAGTTATGTGAAACTTTATGATATATCCTGCCATACATGAAAACAGGCAGCCAGAAAATAGACAGGGCTGTAAACATAACCTCTTTTCCAGCTTTACTGGTAGAGTTAAATGAATAGTGGCAGTGGCACTACACACTGACTCAGCAGCTTTAGCTCAAAAATAGCAGCCTCAACCTTCAAAAGACTGACAGCAGTCAAAGTGTCATTGTCTTAAAGAAGTTTCTCCTCAGCTCACTGCCTTTCTTAGCCCAGAAATGTTCTCAAGATAGAAACGGGTCCCAATGTGTCCCCATATTATGATGTTAACTCAGTGCAAACTCCAGGTTTAATCCTTAATCCTACAATTTGATCCAGATCGCAACACCCTCAGCCCTGCTAGTGATCCCATTTAGCCCCAACTACCGCCTCAACGTTGAATCTACACTGTATTTTCTGAGAGGTCACAGAAAGGAGGTGAGGAAAAGTGATGGGTAAGCCTTTGGCTAATCGTGTTATCGTAGGCAGAAAGCATGCGCACGCACAAACACGCACATACACCCCCCCAAAGTGTATTAACCTCTTGGCTCCTGCTGCCAGATACTCGCATCAACACTTTTTGTCAAGGTTATAGTGAAAGGCATTACCACGCTTCACTTCTCTGTGTGTGTGTGTGTGTGTGTGTGTGTGTGTGTGTGTGTGTGTGTGACAGTGATACAATAAAGAGGAGTTTAAAGCAAAGCTGTGATAATAAACCAAATACCAGATAGAAAGAGGCTGACTGCAGAAAATATGTTGGGAAAGTTTAGCTGTTAATTTTGTTTGGCTGCTTCATTTAATCAGGCGTGGGAACTTTCAGGGAGCAGGCAGACTTCGAGGAGTGTGCATGAGTGTGTTTTGCGTCAATGAGAGTGTGTTTAGGTGTGTGTTCATCAGAAAGATGGGTGCTGCTGCTGCAGTGTGTTGCTCCAGGCCTTCGGGGGGGTTCAAAGCCCGGGCGAGCAGGCTTGTTACTCCGTGTGTATGAGTGTGTGCGATTAATTAATGTGGGTGCAGACTCAAGGATCTATAACAAAGGCTTAGGAGATGATGCGCACAACAGAGCTGCAAGGTGTGTGTGTGTGTGTGTGTGTGTGTGTGTGTGTGTGTGTGTGTGTG
>LKNJ01000821.1:85079-95535 GCA_002120245.1 Maccullochella peelii
CACACACACACACACACACACACACACACACGAAAACCTCAGAGCAGAATTACTCCATCCATTTCAATTATAGAGATTGAATATCTGATTCAGACACACACAATGCTGTGTGGGAGCTGAGGCTGCAGCCCAGGACTCAATGTCAAATTATAGAACCAAGTAAATGACTTGTCTGGAAAAAGAAAGACACTAAAAACTTTACCCTTCTTGACTGGTGGGCGATAACAATATTTTTAGCTTTGCTAGCAACGGAATCAAATTTGGTTTGTCACAATGATGGCGTTGTGACCAAGAAGCAGCACTGCATTTGGTTTGTATGGCTGTAGTACAAAGGCAGGCGATATGTTCGAACACCTCATCCACCACCCTGCGAGACACTGACACCTGTGCCTGCTCAAAAATGGTATGTGATTGGTTATCTGCCACGTATTTTCAGTTTACCTCACAAAAGTTCAACTAAGACTCGTTTTTTGTTTCACATATCTTTCGGATTGCGTCTTTTCCCACCGCGACTCACAAAGTCCTCCAGCTTAAGTGGATACCACTAAAAAGACTTGATTGAGAAAGACCCTTAACAACTGTCACAAAGCTTTTTAATCTTCGCCTATAAAACTGCTGCTATGGGTCTGCTTTTCAAAATAAGAAACTAATTCTAAGGCCTGAAAAATGAATGAAGTAACAGTGCTGCTACGATGAACTTTTAACAAGTTTGTGTAGTTTTTATCCTTGTATAGTATATACAAGCATTACTGCAACTTAAAAATGCTATTACTTGAATTTTGGCTGGCACCAAATGGACACCACATTACATTTTAAAAAAGGTATTCAATGAACTGGCCCCCTTCTTAAAGCTTGGCTCTTTTAAGGTCTTTGTAAGTTATTAGCTTTTTCACATTCTAGGCTGAAGTGCCTCCCTCCCTAAAACAGAAAATATAGTTGCATTACTGTTTTTATTATAGCGCAGGGATAAAGAGAAACTTTAAGCTTCTGCAGCTCCGTCTCTTGATCCTCTGTAGAAGACATTTCTTTAAGCTACCACAGAAACACACTCATGTCCTTGTTCATCCACAAAAGAGGTGAAAATGAGAAGTACTGCAGATTGTACAGGAGCAGCCAAAAAGTTATTAAGATTGACTGAACACTGATTGAAGTTAAAGTCGTTGAAGTGGTGCACTCATCTCTACTGTAAATAAAGTCCAAATGAGCCAGCGGAAAAGCCAGCTGTGAGACATTTAATGGTGTAATAATTGATGGTATAACAGACCATGGTTAAATAGACATCTGTGCTGAATTTATACCAACAACCCAAATGAGTTTCTGGCAGAAAGCTTGGTGAAGCCAAAGACCGACTAAATCTCACTCTACACTCTCAGAACAAAGTGCCTGTTGCTGGAGCAGTAACGGAATAGTAGGGGTACAAAAATGGCTTTAAAAAGTACACATATGTACCACAAGTGACCAAAATGTACCTGTACACACACAATCATAAAGGCTAAAGTACATACAATGACTTTAACTGTTTATAATGAAGATGCAACATAAACCTTACATTTGAAGGTCAAGAGTAAATGTAAAGGAAGGAGCTTCAGTTCTGCTTTTATTCTGTCTGGTTATTCCTAGTGTCACTAAAGGAAAGTGATATATGAAGAGCTGCAGCAACACTCCAGGGGACAGGGAGAAGAAAAGCCATTGAGAGCCATTGAGAGGAGGGAGGGCATGGAGGAAAGGCCACAGGAGACAGGAGGGAAAAACAACATAAAGAAAAGAGACCATCACAAAACCCTGGCAGCATCTGTGGCAGACCCTGCCATTCATCCAACCAACAGTCTTTTAAAGCACTGCGGGCAGGGCCAAGCAGATAACCTCCACAGCAAGGCCTGTGTGTCTCACAGGAGATACCCAGGCCTTTTACTTCTTCACACTGCCTGTAGCTACGGATCCATCCAACTGTCCAGCAAATAACCAAAGTCTTAACAGGCTGTCAAAGTATAATGTGAATTAGCTAACCCCAGGTAGCAGAGGGAGGAAGGCTGGCAAAAATATATCAACTCATTCTGAGATATACAACCCCAGTACAACAGTACAGGGCACACATTAGTGATAATATTTGTCGTTTCATATTATGAATCCACTTCGATAAATCACATATCATTGACTTTTCTTTAAACTAATTAGATGAGAAAATTTCAATTCAGAGCTCAGGGCAGCACAACACACAAACTGTATTCATGTTGCTGGCAAACCTGCAAGCACTTTTCAACTGTTGCACAATGAGACTAATGAATTCATCAAGATGGCTGAAGTGTGTAATGATGCAGTAGTGGCTGAATGTAGAAGAAAGATTTTTTTTAACCAAAAGCTGATTGCATGTGCTGAACTAGCAGTGCCAACAGGATATAGTCCATTTGTTGTTGTCTGTTTCAGCTGTATTTTCAGCACAGTCAGATTTTAAGGTGTCCTTTAAGGTGAGTTTTCCACAGCTTAGACCAACAAGACAGATGGCATATTAGTTCACAGACACACATATGAGCACAAAATACACAAAACCACACACACACACACACACACACACACACACACACACACACACACACACACCAATGTCCTGTCATAGCCCAGTCCAGGTCACTCTGGGCTAGATGGCAACCTAAAAATTCTGCCTTTTTCTCTTTGTCTGCAACAGGAGACATCAGTAGTGACCTTTAATGTGCTGTGGCCCAGTCAAGTGTGTTTATTTGAGACAGAAGAAAGACACACAAACACACATCACACACACTGCACGGGGAGTTTTTTTGGTTGGTTGAACACACGAGTGCCTTCCTGTGCTGGCCCTCGGCTAGAATGAGAGGCAAGCCCAGGCGAGGAGAACCTACGTTTCAACCTTTAGCTTGTTTGGCTAAAGCACAACCAGTTTGCCTGTCAACAGTTCCAATTAAAGAGAAAGCCAGCAAGGAAACCACACAGACAGGAAACACCTCAGACAGCTATACTGGAGCAGCTACTGTACACTCCAAAATGGAGACACCAGAAAAGCCTGTATGACGAGTTTTAGAATAGACATCAACCTACCACATGACCTGACAAATATCATTTAAAATGACAACATAGAGTAAACAGTATGCATCTGTTCAGACTCAGGGCCATGGCTACTAGGATGTTGAGGTCATGTCCTTGATAATATTTCTAGTTTAATGACATAAAGAGTTTACATTCTACAATTACAAATATTACACAACTTAATATTAAAATAGAAAGGATTTAGTACACTCCAACAGAAAACCTGCCAGTATAGAGAAAGCTTTAAAACAACAATTAGACTATAATGAGGGGCAGTACATTTTACAGAATATATAATGGACAAATATTCGAAACTTTGTGATTTCTTAATTTACTTATTATTTATTTAAACAGTCTGGTTGGTGGCTGGTCGGTAGCACAATTTCTTAGGTGGGTGGGGTTGTGTTGGGAGAAACTGGACTCATGACCTCAGTAGTCCTGGCTCCAGCCCAGTTCTGACTAGAGCCGGACTATACACTGCCAAAAACTACCATATATCCTGGAAAATGCGATTAATTACCTAATTACCTACAACCCATTGAAATAGTAATCAATTTAATTAACTGATTTCTTTACTTACATAACTTGTTGCATAACCCAGCCTCACATTGAACTCATCAATGCTAATTTCGCGATCACACGTAATCTATAATGCCTTTTTTTTTCTGTGAACCATGGGTTGAATTTTAGTCAAAGATGAGTAAAACTTACAGAGAAGAAACTAATTTAACATGGCAAACCATTATAGTACTACAATCTCAACTTTGGTCCAAATTCAAATTCTCTTTGTTGCAGCTGTGAGAAATCTTTTCAGAGAGCTCAAGAGTAGGAAAAATAATCCACACTGCAGTGTCTGAATAAGGGTAGTACCAGATTCTTTCAACTGAAATCCATTGCAATAGGAGTAATGTGGTTCATTGATTTCTTTCCCATGTTGTCAGAGCACTACGTTAAAAGAACTCTTCTTCAATTGCCAGTGTGTCCTTGTGAAAAACAACTGGACTCCATAATACAGCCTTGGTACAAACTCCACCTCTGGCTCATTGGTTTATAATGGCGCTGAGATTAAATTAAATTCCATAATGTCTAACAGGAGTCATTGCCAGTAAATTGTCCACCCAGCCTTAAGATGTACCCTGAGCTCCAAATGAGCTCCGGATGATCCAGAAAACTTAACAAGGTACTAATGTATCTTCCGGGGAACATTTAACATATTCTGGTCAGTGAGATGTGGGTGGAAAAAGCCCTCAGTGGTTTGTCTGAAGGACTTTATAAGGGCAGTTATTATTGGAGTTGCAAGATTCCTACGCAAGAAGGAGGTCTAAATAATTCAAAATATATCTCAAAAAGAGACATTTTTAACCCTCACAAAGTTATTTTCTAACATCTATATTCAGCAGGTTATGATCTCTCCTTGAAGCCACAAAAGCACAGTATGCTAGCTGTGTCTGTTAGCAAATTAAAAAACTAAAATGTCACAACAGGATTTGACCCGCTCTGGATTTAGAAACAGAGAGATGTACCTGTTCCTCAGGGTGAGTCTCGATAGCAGTATGCTGGTTATAGACAGCTGAGTTGAGTGCCAAAAGATGGAGAGAGGAATTGGAAACGACAGGAGGAGAGATGGATACCATCGTCGCCTCTAGGTGTATTTAATTTTAGCAAAAAGGATGAATCTACAGACTCTCTAGGGACGGGAAGCTGTTCTATTGCAGCTGATAAAGTCTTGCCTTACAAAATACTGATATTGTTGGTCAAACCATAATTAGAACCAACAAAGAAAGCAGATTAGGACAAGGAGGACAAGTTCAGGTGAAATCCAAGCATTACATTACTTTTTACTTCTCTCTTCAGATTCGGTTGTAAACACTGTGGGTGAATGTTCTGCCAGGGAGCAGCCTTATAGTTACTAATCTTGCACACGTTTATTAAATTAATCAATCAATTTTGCACAATACTATCAACATTGCATCCAAAATGCCACTACTGATGCTGTAGAAAATGAATCAACTTTTTGAGTCAGATTATCTCCACCACTATATAACTTCGTGGTATAGAGTGCTTTACAAAAATATATTATAATTCATTTTTCGGCTTATTATATCTTGGAAAGTCCTTCAGACTTTCAACAGTCTACATAAAATAAATATATAAGTTATGTTACAGCCTCTGAAAACTTTTTTAAATGTCACTGTATAACCTGAAATATTCGTAACTAAATGAGAAACAATCAAAGTTAAAGTTCAGCTTAGCTTTTGATTATTAAGATTTTCAAACTCAAAAATTCAGGACTGTGTGGGTGTGATTTGATCGGATTCAAATGTTGCTAAATCCTGATTGGCGCACAGAGGTAAGCGACATCACCCTTTTCTGTATGACCGGTACTTTAAACCTGTAAGAAAAGCAAGAAGAAAAACACAACCAAAGACATCTCACATGTGAAACAACCAAAACGGTTCAAACTTTGGTAGAAAATACTGTGTTCATGTAGGATGCCATCATTAACAGTAAAAAGATTGACAACATATGTTTTCAGGGCCTTTAAACTAATCATCCAAATGCGGAAATTAGGTAATTTCAGCACACACAAAAAAAAAGCAGTAAGAAGATGCACCCTGTGGCAGCCTTATTATTTTGTTGTTGCCTCCTTGGTCTCTGCTGCTGCAGTTGCTGATCAGTTGTGAGGTGCTCCTTTGTACACCACTGAACTGCTCTTTGCGCTAGTTTCAACCAGTGTGTAACCCTCCGCACTGACCTCCGATTAATAAGGTGTTATAGAAAGATGTATGTTATTTCTCAGGACAACATGCACTCGATTTGCTATTGCTAATGAGTTACACATCCAGAGTCACTTTATCAGCATCTTGACCTTTTAAACTATTTGATGAATACTAACACAACCTGTATACTAACGCTTTATTTAAATAAATTACAGTACATTAAGGGAAACACATGGGCAGAGCTATTAAATTGGACATTGATTGTACATTGTCAATGGAGCAGACTGCATCTTCCTTAGCCTGACATCGCCAGACCAATTCACAAATGTGAATTAGTCTGGAACCTCTCAGTTCATTTTCGATTTCTAAGGGGAGTTATCAAGGGGCGCAGACCAAAATGCCTCTAGACGCAATTGGATAGACCTACAACTGATCAGAGCAACAAAACATTTGACGTAACGCTGAGCAAATCCTGTCGGAAGTACGGCAAACACATCTTTCTTATCAACAACAGCTTTAAGTGCAGTTGTTTGTTCTTCTTTTAGAGAAAATATATCGTTCAGTTCATTTAATTCTGACATGATAGCAGATTCAGAACGCACCACATCTGTGGATGTCATCTTGGTTGTTTAGAAAAACGCCTCAACGGCGCTCCTCTGTACAGTCATTGTATCAAACCCGCCCCATATAAAGATAAATGATTGGTTGTGATTGGCCCGAGTTGGCTGGAAATCTGTCTGAATACGAGGGGGGCCAGAAGCATCTGCCAGAGCAAATAAAACATGAGCTCGCAGATTTGTCTGGTTCCCAGGCTACATCTTCCTCATCATCTCTGGCTCTTTGCTTTTGAAGTGTTTGGGTAAAATAAAAAAACATGTGCTCGTACCAGCTGCTCAAATGTTAGGATTTGCTGACATTTTTCACTGTTTTCTGACATTTTACAGACAAAAGATTAATCAACTAATACAAAATAAGAAAATTCAGAAAATAATCATTTGTTGCAGCTCTAATAATAAGAAATGCTAGGCAAACTCAAGAAGAGATGCAGTCAGGGTCCATGAACAAATCCAGAGCTCCGATTTACCATCTGAAGTCTGACATGAATAGTATTTTCTGGTAATGTTTGTCAGTTAAAGCCTTGAGTGGAGCATTAAGTGTCTTCAAGTATTTAGTGTCTGAAAAATGTTGTAAACAACTAACTACAAACCAAAAAATACGGTAAAAATGACAGTACATTAAAACCCCCCTGAATTGGTGCAATATCCAGCCAAACACACTAGAGAAGCAAACAGCTGACAGCACAGCTGGCGTCTGAGCCCAAGGAGTTGTGCTCCTTCAGGGAATCACCACAGTGGGGACAGATTCAACCTCCCCCAAAAAGGATCCGCCCCATCCGCGGTCTTCAGAGAATAGACATGGGTTGTCCACACTTAATATAAGATTGTTTAAAAATCCACTCTTGAGTCTTGAGCTGGAAATAACAGGTTCTCTCATCATAAAAATGTAACCACAGCAGTTGCCATAGTATTTCAAGTTCTTAGTTATCAGTTTTTATGTGGATGAGGATGGCATACTTTTGTATTTTATTTTGAAGAACATATAGTTAGCTGCAAAAGGATAATATACAAATTATGATATAAGAGTACTGATTATATTTATTAGAGCTGAAATGATTTGTTGCTTAGTCGATAAACAGGTAATGAGCAAACATTCCCTAGTTCCGGCTTCTAAATTTTAAGGATTTGCTGCTTCCCTTTGTCTTTAGTGACAATAAACTAATTATCTATGGGTTTCGCACTGTTGGCCGGACAAAACAAGCAATTTGAAGACATCATCTTGGGCTTTAGGAAACTGAGAGGCATTTTTCACTTGGATACACACGGGGAAGAATGAGCGGACCTAAAACTGCATGAATATGATTGCAACTTGGTCTAGCAAAATGTTTTTTTCGGCTTCTGAAGGGGGGCATGACAGAAAATGTTTGTGAACCACTGCTTTAAACCATGCCTCATGGACAGCATGGAGTAGGTCAAGTAATGTTTATCATGTTAATTTTTAATTCTCCTGGCTAATTTGAACCAGCAATCCAGGTTAATGTATATCGGGGAAATAGCCTCAGGTGTGGAAAGTGGCTTCATTGCATAATATTCCAGGTCAGGCTAATATTATCATCATGCATCATGTTCTATAGAAGTTAGAAACGGCTGTGACAAGGCCCTGGGGCAACGCTGTCTTATTTACTGATGGAAGTGGGTCTGCTGGAGCAGCCAACTAAAAGCTATTTACTTTTCTATAGCACAGACATGAGGGATGGCTAGAGAGAGGGAAACAGAGAGAAAGACTAACACAGACAGGTGAACAAGCTAATCTAACAATTAGTATTCACACAGCTGCTTGCCTCTCTCTTCCTACATTTACGTATGATAAATTCCAGTAATGAAACAGTGGATGGAATTTACACAAAGCTGATTGAATTTCCTCATTAAACATAAGGCGGCAATCATTAAAAATGAGCCTGTAAATCTTCCACATTGTATAATGGAATAGACTTAGTGGGGGTTTTGGCATTTTCAACAGGGCAAAGACTGAGATTATGTATTTCAATCTAGGATGAACACTAAACTTCTTTCCAAACTATCATGTAGGGCCCTGTGTGTACATTTGACACATGCCATTACTTTTTTATTTACTGCAGGATACAAGGGGAAATCAGGTTTTCTGACACCAAGATGCAGCTTGACACCAAAGTCATCCTGTTTCATAAAATGTATTTCCCTAAATATACCGAAACATATTGTCTTGTATGTTTCCAGAAGAAGAGTGGCCTGACAATCCTTTTTTGACAGGTAATGCTTGAAAAAGTCTCAGACAGACAAAAACATCACACGAGTCATCTTAGTGCCTAAATTGAACAAAACAGGTCTGACCCAAGTCTGCGGCTTCAAGCTTTCTTCCCAACACCCTGCACATACATGGTCAGTGCTGTCATCCTGTCACCTCCCTGATTTGACAGTGTTACAGAAACATATGAGTAGAAACCCAAAATCAACAGCTGTCTAGTACCTTGACACAAATAATGCAAACTCTGCTCTACTAATGATGTAAGACCCCTCTGAGACACGATGCTAAAAAAAACCTCTGCATTATGAATTCTGCTCTCTGCCTTTTTATGCAGTGAAGGTTCCAAAGTAAAACCGCATTAAGGACTAATGTAAGATCGCTATAATTAGACAGAAAACTCACTCTGAATGAAATTACACAACTGAATACGAAACAATACTAGGGGTGAGGAAAAAATGAATTTTAAAAAATTGTCTTTTTTTTAAAACAATTTTTTTATACATTTTTGATTCCTGAATCAATATTATATATTAATAAAAAATATATATATTAATATTTTATTTACCACTGCAGTACAGCAATGATGCTGCTGAAATAAAAGTCAGAAAGACTGACTGACATGTGATGTGCATTGTTTTGGGAAATATGACTCATGGTATACAGTCTCTAGAAGTGTATGATTCAACTTTTTCCTGTGGAGTAGTGTTAAAAAAGCAAACAAGAATCACAATAAATCGTAGTATTGAATCGCAATACTTCAGAATCACAATACATATCAAATCAGCACCCAAGTATCAGGATAGTATCAAATCGGGAGAGAAGCAAATCGTCCCAGCCCTACTAATTACACAACGTAAGCTTGAGTTATTTGATGTGACACTTTAAACAAATAGCTAGTGAAGGACAAGTGACATTGTGTTCCTCATGTCTGCACCATGTTTAAAAGGTACTAAAATGTTCTTTAAAGCTGCACCAATCTATATTTTTATGTTAACAATGCATTACATTACTTTGTGTACTGTGAAAGGTTGTTTGTGGTTAGGAACACGCATACAATTATCACCCAAACCTGCAGTTTCCCTCAGCTCTAAAAAGCATTTTTCAGGTCTTTGTGTTGACCCACATCTTTACTGTTTTGGCTCACTCTCCCTGCTCTCATCAACCCAGTTTTCAGCCGCAGCAGGCAGCAGTTTTCAGCAAAAGAAAAGCTCTGAAAAACCTACTGTACTCTACCTGCTCAGCACCAAACTGCAGACAGACAAAGTCAGCGGCTAGCTGGTGAACATATTAGAGCATTTAGCAGCTATAAAGCCAGATAATTCCCTCAAGAGTCAAGAAAAACAAAACTAAAAGCAAAGTGAATAGTGGCGTTACTATGATTGGCCAGAACAATGTGTCTGCTGGATGTGTAAATAGGTAACTGGTTAACATGTTAGCTATAACAACTAAGGTGATAATGTGTCAGTGATGCGTTTACAGCTTTTTGCACTGCCCCAAAGCTAAAAATAATCAATTAATACCACATAATTTAAATGCCAGTTGCATTTTTCTACTTCCTTCCACTAAGACCATTTCATAGGAATTCTCTGCCACTGGTTTCACTGAGATCTGGTCCTTGACATATGGAGGACAACATTAAAAAAAACACAACAAACACTGAGAAAAACTTCAAAACAGATCAAGAAAGGGAGTGTATTTTGGTGTCAAGAGACCAGTTTTATCAGCAGTGGAGGCACAGCTACCTCTTTCACACATGAATGCCACCTTATCTAGTCAAGAGCTTGCAACGGCATTACTCTCAACTGCCACACACACACACACACACACACACACACACC
>LKNJ01000821.1:95575-171821 GCA_002120245.1 Maccullochella peelii
CCTCATCTGGAGCTGACGGTATCCAAGAATCCAATTCCCGCTCTTATTAATCCAATCAGTCTGAATAAATTACACTATTCATTATGTGTACAAACACTTAACACCTGCAAAAACGACATGTACACTGCTCTACGACAGTCTCTATAAAGATTAAACTCTTTATTATATTGTTGTTCACAAGACTGTATCCACCTCCTCTACAAAGCTGAAACTGCATTATAAATATCAGTTTCAGGACTGCTTTTTAAATATTAACCAGTCAAACTCTAAGCAGTTTCATCTCAGTACTTTCAAGTCACTGGTCCCTTTATGTCTTCACACAATTAGGAGAAAGCCAAATACATTGCAGATAAAATGTGATCATGGTATTACAGTTTTAATGAGTTGTATTGATCCTCTGCCATTGGCTCGTGTGCTGTCACAACAGATCCGTGGCATTCTCTCCTTTAACTTCATGTTTACTTTGGTGGCACTTCTCAGAGTCCAGCTTTTAAGCCAACGATCTCAGCCAACTAAACTCAACGAGTAAACACGAGGAGCAACATGTAGTGTGTGTGTGTGTGTGTGTGGGGCTGGGGGGGATAAGAAAGGACTTAAATAAGATGCAGTTATTATCCTAGTTTAATTTGGCTTCTGCTGCAAACGCACACGACCAAACTGGGGGTGGATCACTCGTCCCAGTCACAGCAGAGAGACCAGTCTCATAAACAAAGTGTGTGTGAGCGCACGTGTACGTAATATATTAACGAGGCCCTGCAGTCATCTAGCAGCATGTTATTTCACAACTGAAAGGCAGGCGGAGAATTAAGGATTTCGGAGTTGTATGAAAGAGAGAAAACTAAGCTGAGTAAGATGCCCCATGTCACCACACTCATTAACAGCACAGGCACCAACAACTGGCAAGTAGCACAAACAGAATACAAATATATATAAAAGTTGACATTTAGAGACATCCATAGATGGATGTCTCTAACTGAAGGCCAATTTGGCTGCTAATCTAAAGGCCAAGGCCGCTGGTGGCACGGACAAGAGATCAATCTCGTGTGTGTGTGTGCTTGTGTGTGTGTATGGTCTCTCTCTCACTCACCAAATAGATTGCTGGAGTGGCCTTTCTTGGAGATGGGCCGGAGCTCATTGGAACCCCAGGCGTAGTGCCTGTAGCTGTCCCACGCATGTTTCATCATCTGACAGAGAGGAAGAGCAGGAGGAGGAGGAGGAGGGAGAGATGACAAATGAAGAGAGTTAAAGAGGACAATCAACTTTGAGCTATAACAAAGAGAATTAAATCATTTTCATACAAATGGTGGGGTTTTGTCTATAGCCCAAATAATACTGGATTCTCAAGGCTAAAACCAATATTTTAGTTTAATAGTTTAAAAAAAATCTGATAATGATATATTGATCTATACATTTTTAAATAAACACAGTATATAAACAAACAGTCTGAAAAGGATTCCTTAACTTTATTTTTTAAAGAATTGTGATGAAGTTACGTTACATTTTGGTACTGCGATTTTTTTCATTACCGGCAAACATATACATCAATAATTTTTGTCATTGATTAATCTGTCGATTGTTTTCTCGATTGAAAAGAGATCATTCGAGTGGACTGAGCAGACACCCATGTTTAACACATCTATCGAAGATGAGTACCAAAAAGAAATGTACCAACTTATTTGTTTGTATTAACATGTCACCCTATTAAATCTAATAACAAATAACATTTTGTCATTAAGCACAAGTTAGTCACTACAGATGCAAAGATTCAATCATTCAGAGGAGTAGCGGTTTAGTTAATGATGTTATTCTGTGCATCAGGTGGCAAGTGACATATTCAAAATATCCGTCAGCATATTATGATCGGTGGCTGATTGCTTGGCTCACCCCTGCTAAAAACAAAACCCAAACATCATCACTCAATTCCCTGTGAAAAGGAACATTTTCCTCTGCTGAGCCCCATTATCTGCTGTTGAAAGCCCCCCCCCCGATTCCCCACCAGGAATCATTGAAGTTTCATCTTATTTTAATCTGGTGCTGGCTGGAGGCTTCATAGCAGCGTGAACACTAGTTTCCAATCTAACACCCAGACACTCATTTTCTGTTGAAGATATGGCTCCTCCTCCAGCTCCGTATTTGTCTGGTCTGCTAATCCAGGTTATATAGCATCTTCCCAGAGCTTTCTACCACCTGCCTCTGGATTAGACACACTAAAACCTTTCATCCTCCACCTTCACACGGAAAATCTGTTTACACACACTTAAATGATAGTGTGTCTTGTCATATATAGGCTCTTACTGATATTATACTGTAACCTCTATTGTACATGGAGTGACTATCTTCCACATGCACCACAATGCCAGCTTTTTACACCTGAATATAGTACATGACATACCCCTGGATTTAGCAATGTGATAGTGAAGCTGATACACAGCCTGCACAATCTCGCCCGGAAATCATATTACTGTACAATACACCCTTTCAGTAACCATATCCTGTTGCAACCGCATACACACATGTGTGTGCACTAGTTTGCATGAGTGTGTGTGTGCAACTACGCCTAGTAGTGCTGAGGGACACAGTTGCTTCTGTTACTGCTGTTGACTCAGTGTTAGTTAGCTCACTCGAGGACAGACACTCACTGAGAAAAACAACAATTAACTGTGATTATTTCAAAGGCGGGTACAAGTGACCACAGCTGGCAGTAAACCAGTAGGTCAACGAGTCACTTGGTAAGTGTGAACTGCTGCCAAAGTTAGTAAAGTAAGAAACAAGCAGGAAACCAGTATGGAAATCTGGTTTTCAGTGCTGCTGCACCGCCCACCTGTCCCCCAGCCACTGCACTTACACACTTACTCACATCAAGAGAAGCTTGAGTGAGGTTCAATAAAATATGAATGAGTTTTTAATACCCACATAGTGAAAGGCTGTAGTACATTACAACTACTACCATTAAGAAGATTCAGTGGAGGCTGTACACTTTGAAAGACACAATGACAACCACAGGTTGCTGGTTCCATTTGGCCCATTTGCTCCATAACGAGTAGTGGTGGTGTTAGCAGGACTACAACTAACAACAGTTTTCATTATCAATAAATATGTTGATTTATTTATTTATTTAGATTAGAACTGATTCATAATTTAGTCTATAAAATGTTAGAAATTAAAGAGAAAATGCTCATTAGAACAAAAATAATTATATATATATATAAAACATTATGCAAGTTGAAGAGCCTGGTGCATGAATAGACCCTGATTTCAAGCTTTTCAGGGTGCATGGGGGAATATCCCACACAATGCTAGAGAGGAAAAGGGGAAGAATAATTAGCACAGTTACCTCTCATACCTTGTACTCCATCTGCATCTCTCACTGATGTACAAAGACACATAACCACACCAACACACTCACAGAAACACATGTTAAATGGGGTTTCTTATATTTGAACCTGCGTATTGGTTTAACCCTCTCTGACAGGTAGACATCTCATGAGATCAAAAATGCTGGGCTATCTTCACATGTGCCCTTCTTTTAAGCACACAAACACACACAAACACAGAACAAAAGCCACTTCATTTGCATAACATCTCCCACACACATCAAAAGCTAGCGATAGCTTTTCTCCATTTAAACCCACTAATTAAAGCTAGTGAGTCCGCTAATTACCGCTCCTATATCCATGTCACATTAAGAGATCTACTCAAACACTCTTGTTCCACTCCACACGCTGCACAGCAACACATGAGAGGAAGACTAGAGCTGATCCAAGGTCTGTTCGAGGATGTTAAGATCAAGACGAAATGGTGTTTTCACTGGTTTCATTCTGGATAGAAAAAAAAGTCTACTGCTCAGGTTGAAGGTGGGCAAAGCTATTCAGGAATTCCATGACGTTACCAAACTTCATTAACTGGCTAGCTAGTTACACCGAACTGAACACTCAGTGCAAAGTGATGTATCGATAAGTTAGCAAGCTAGCTAACATAACAGCTAACTAACATTAAGTGTCTCTGAGTTATTCATAAACCTTTGTTTGACTAGGTCATTACTCAACGCGCCGCGCCACCAAGTAAGTACATAGTGTGTACCATGTACACAGTGTGCTACATGGAAGTGTACTAACGGAAGTATCCGAATTGAGACACAGCGTAGGACATGTTAGCAAGCCAAACACAGCCAAGGTTATCTTCATTTGCCTGTGTCTGCTAATATACTGTACTGCAACTCAACTCTCTTGAATTGTTTGACAAAATCTGACAAATGATTGTAAATTTAGAGGTCTGGAACCAGGCAAGGAACTGTGATCTGTATTACTTTTTGGCAAATCAAAAGCAAAATCACAGTCAATTAAGTTAATGGGTAAAGTGTGCTGTTCTCTAATACAGTGTTTAAATGTAGGTATGGCTCATAAACAGTCCTGTGTGTTTACTCTTATTGGCTTTAATGCTCAGGATTCCTATGTGTTGCCTCTAATTGGATTAACTGCTCAGGATTTTCTAGGCTGACCGATGTTATTAGGATCTGATGGCTGAAGCTATTTCAGACACACAATGGCTCTATGATAATTGGCTCTGTGTTTAAGGTGCAATGGCTTTCTAGGGCACCAACCAAGCCAAGTCCAATCTAGCAGGAAGATCTTAAGTACATACACGCCTGGTCTCATCTCAAGAGTATGCAGTCGCACACACAGGCCAGGGATGAGATTATTTGGTACAGAAAGGTTGCGCGAGAAGTGTTGATAATCACCCCGAGTGGAGAATCATCACCTCCTCCTCCTCTCTCGCTCTTCAATTCATTCCTATTCTCTGTTGTCCCCCTGCTCCACCCCTCATGCGCACACACACTCACACAGCCAGAACCTTGTCCTCCCCTGTCTGCAACCGTTTCCGATCAGCAGGACAGCTAATGGAGAATAACGTGTGTTACAGCACGCTAACACATAGCAAGAGGGAATAAAAAGAGTCCCTCTCAGGCACACGCAGTGTAAAAAATGAAGGATTTGGATTAGAATCAAAGTAGAAAAACTGCTTTAAAAAGTGAAATTGCAAATTCCAAAAACTGCCACAAAGTCAGAAAACTTGGCTTCCACACAAAAACATGCTACAGTTTGATTATCGAATATTCAAATTACAAGCTTTTCTCTCCTCTAAGTAAACTGAGGAAATTGGCTGAAATGTAAACAAAAAGAAAACAAAACTGGAGCAGGGAGACCATCAGAGAAAACAGATAATAAAGAATAGTATAGTGCCCTATCAAATGTGCATTTGGGGCTATCAACAAGAAAGCAGCAGCTGCAAATAGTAGGTTAAAAACTGTCTATTCTAAATTCCACACATTGCTTCAGATATCACTTAAGAGACCTCTGGAGCCCGTTTACATTTAAGAGCATTTTTAATTAAAAATAAGAATAAACTGTATTTATCATATGTAAGTGTGTGAGTAGGAGTGGAAGGGAAGGATTTTTACTTTTATCTTTTGAAACTACATGCTCAAATCTCAACCTAATGGAACACCTAGGGGAGATTTTGGACTGATGTTTTAAGACAGCACTCTACACCAGCATCATCAAAACACCAATATTTGTATATTTTTCTGCATTTAACTTAAATATTTAGTGCCTTGAAAACAATAAATAACTCTCTTAAACAGATTTTTTTTTGTTTTTGTTTTTAAAAAGTCCTTTACAAAAAAGACACTATGGTCAAGAACTTGCAATCAGGACACCCCATCAAGTGGGCAAGAAATTTCCCACAAAACAAATCTCTAATGGAAAAATTGGACGTTTGGACGAGATAACACAAGAGAGGGGCCCTTTCCAAATCAATGAATAGCATGGCAAATAGCATTTCACTGACAAACAGTTAAATATGTCTATATATTTTATAAAACAACAACAAGGCCCAACTAAATGGCATGCTACTACAGATGAGCAGCGATGCACAAAAATCCACTGAGGCCTCATTTAAATGTCCCCAAAATTAAAACCTGGCATCGATTCGGTGCGTGCACACACACATAGCTGTTTGTACACACACAGAGTGATGATGGCAAATCATTAACTGGTGTGCAAAGATCTGGGGCTTAATGACCCTCTTTGCCCCAGGGTGTCTTAAGTAATCTGTAACTGAGGGAATGTGTGTAAAACAGGAAAGAGGGAGTTGCTGTGTGCGTTTTTGTGAGTTCCCTCCAGGGGGCTGCTATGGTGAAAGTGAAGCTGAAACTGAATTCCCTGATAGTTTGTAGCAGGGGACACCTGTGAATAAAGCCCTTGTAACAGGTGCATTGTGTGTGTGTGAGAGTGAGAGGGTGAGAGAGAGGAAGAGGGCAGTTAGGTGACAATATGGTTGTTGGGCAGATAAGGACATCAGACAGCCAACCAGCATGTGGACCCCACAAACATGAACACACACACACACAATCTGCCTGCCAAAGTAGCATCCCCAGTGAGCGTGGGGTGAAGTACAGATGCTTGACTGCTTCACTCCCTGCCATCCAGGAAGATAAAAGACAGAGTGAGATACTGAGAGAAAAAGGCTGCGTTGAGAGAAAAAAAAAAAGATAGGAGATAGATATGAAGCAGGAAAAAAGTAAACATGAAACAACGATTATAAACAACAACATTTAAATACATTTTATCAATATGTTTAAAACATCCAAGCCAATTTATGAAATCATGATGGGAAAATGAATACTAGCACTGAAAAGGATGGAGAAAAGCAAAACCAAGCAAGAAACAAACAGAAAAAGAAGAGATGGAGAAATGCATTATTATATTATTTATTTGTGAGGATGATGGAAAGTGCTCAGCAGGCCACTATTGATTTTTCACTTTCTTTCAGCAATGTTCGAGAAGACTTTTGAAATATCACTTTGAAGTCGAATCAGTTTCCTGAACATCCAAAAAAATTCCACGAAAAAAATAATTGTGTGCATTAGATTTAGCTACTCTTGGCCATTTGTTACACAGTGAAAAGCAAAGAATAGCAGTTATGACATTAAGTGACACTACAATATTTTAATCAACAAAAGCATCACCATGTCATATCATTTCTTCAAGTACAAAATCATCTCTGCTTATAGTTCTTGTCTTATCAAAGTTTGTTGTTTAGTTAAGCTTTTCTAATTCAGCACATCACAAGAAACATGAACAGAAACCAAGCCACTAACAGCAATCTACCACGTATAATATACAAGCACACACATGAGCTTACCCAGAAAACAGTTAATTTCCTTTTCTGTTCTTTTCATTCCCAGCAGTTATGGGAAACATGATGTGAATAAACAGCTTTTTTAGAAGCCCAAGAAGCAGGTGTTTGCAAGACCAAATCTTTCATCAAATAGTTATGGGTTGACTCACTGGCACATTACAGCAGTTGGTCAGTGAGAGTAGCAAAAACATGTCTGCAACTGAAACTGATGTGGAATATTTCTTTAAGCAGCTGCTAATGTAGCTACAGGTTCTTCACTTGTAAGGGTTTCACTGTGGAGTCTGCCAAGACTGGAACTAACATATACAGAGATTACTCTTTGAGATATTTACAATAATGGTGAATCAGCTGGTCAAAAAGAGCAGAGAATTGGACCTTTGTTGCATGTCATACCCCTCTCTCTCCCCATTTCCTGTCTCTCTCTTCACCTGTCTATCAAATAAAGGCAAAAAATGAATAAAAGACTAGTTGTAAGGTGATATGACTAGATGTGTGATCTGGGGCAGAACTGCTGAGCAAAAATAATTTCATCAACATCAGAAGAAGAGAAGCATGCTTTTGATTTCACCAAAAGTTAAAATTGAACAAGTAAGTGCTTTTTCACATGGGTGTTGACTTGTTGTTTCAATTGCTCCAGGGTTGTTTACCAGGCATGTCTGTGTTTATGCTGTCCTGAATTTAATCTCTCCCTCTATATCCACCCCCTCTCTCTATGCTGGGATGTAACAAACAGTGTGCACCTCTGTAAAAAATATTACTGCATCTTTCTCAACCCTATCTCTGAGCCCAGGCAGCCACAGCAGCTAGTTCATACTAGCAAATGCATGGGTGAAGATATACACACACAGCCTTTTATGGGAATAAATAAGAGCGCATTAAACATTCACTATGATCAAGTTGGCGAAAACAAGCTTAAAAAAAATAAAGCTTCTTGCGTCATGTAAATCATACTTCCCAGATACCACAAGTATCTATGCATTTCAGAGACAGTGAAAAGACATTCAAAATCTTTTAGACGGAGGATGCAAGGTTTGACACATTAAACATCATGAAATAGACATGACATTTTGAAATGTGCCAGAGCCTGGGGCTGCATCTATATTAGAGAAGATCAGACGCTGGGAGCCTCTATGCACCATTACACCACTTACACAGGGACCCTGCTGAAAGACTTGGAAATAGTCTTATGTGGAAAACATATGGAAAAAAGGGACACACGACATATGCCAATACAATTACACAAGGCAAGTTTTAGGGTCAGATAGGGAAGTTATTCCCAACCAGGGGTACTTGTACCTCAGGGGGTACTTTTGCAATTCCCAGGGGGTACATAGAAAGATTGCAAAGTAGCTCAACTAATTTAAAAAAAATAGAAATTATGATTTGATTAAAATAATATATCCACATATTAAGGTAGCTATAACACCTGAACACTACCTGTTTAAACAGTCTAAACAGGTAGCTAAAAGTAATGGATAAATGGTTGAAATAGTTAGCTAAAAGTTAATGATAGTTCAAATAATTTGCTAAAAGTAATGACTAAAAAGTAATGGATAAACAGTTGGAGTCTAAGTGGTAGTAGTACCATTGCTGAGCAAAACAACCTAAATATTGACACTTCAGTTGTATAAAAAAAAATACTGTAACAACATCCACTTTCATATAATCAATAATCTTATTTGCAACATGATAGGTGGCAAGGGCTGACAGGGCTGTGGGGGTACCTTAGACCAAAAAGGTTGGGAACCACTGGTGTAGGGGATGGTCAAGATTATGTAACACCTAAACTCAGGGGGCAGGTAATCGGTTCACTGACTTCACTGTCAGGATGAACACTTCTCCAATAGGGCTTTCTCATAACAGACATTTTGGCTTGCCACAGTACAAAAAGCACAGGTGTAGCTAATAACATTAATGAAGTTTCTGTTCCATTAGATGCCAGTGAGCCAGCATTCACAATACCAGACACACCTAAATCGAATCCAGCTATTATCAATGTTATTAGCGGCACCTGTGTTTTGAAGGCTCCCTCAAACTGTCCACCATTCCAACAGTCTTTTCCAGGCACAGCACAACCACAGTTGCAGGTGCATTCTGTCCCACCTGTGTGTGCAGTGTTAACTGAAGTATGGCATGCAAATGAGTCCAGGTACAAATAATTAGAATTACAAATGTGCAAATGTAAATGGCCAGTAACCCAGGTGCAGCAATTTCCTCAGTGAGCTGCAGTTTAATGATGCGGAAAGAAAAAAGCAAATTTCTCTTTTTTTTTGGTGTGGGGCAGCACCTGAAACAAAATTTTGCAGAAATGAAAGAGCATGACATGAGGAGGCCAAACATGCCACGAATAAAGGGTCTATAAAAGCGACAATAGGTGGCTTTAGAGGCAGAGAAGTGAAAGGTGAAGAGGTGGTGGTGGTGAAATAACTCTCTGTGCACTAAGTAGTTGTTCCTCAAATCGTGAAGGATCATTCGAATGTTTTTGTATTGTTTTACTCTTTTACTATAAATCACGTATACTTTATATTACTGGTGACCATTTTTCAAACCATGCCATAGTGTTTAGAGATTTGTCAGTGTGCCTTCTTGCCTCCCAGGCAGCCATTTGTTTCCACTTCTTTGGTATAAAAATCAATTTGCAGAAAATCACTTGAGTGATGTAATTCATCACAGTGAACAGAATGTGTTTCTTTTATTATTGTCATCAAAGTTACACCATGTTGCATGGAAATACATTTGTGAGTGCATATTGATTGGAAAAGTCCGCAATGCATTACCATTCAACTGTATGATAACTGTAAGTCTAATAGTTTAGTTATCATAAAATAAACGGACCAACTGGTCGAGGCAGATGACCGCCCACCCAAAACCTGGTTCTGCTCAAGGTTTCTGCCTGTTAAGGGAGATTTTCCACTGTCGCCTAGTGCTGCTCATGGTGGGAATTGTTGGGTCTCTGTAAACATAAAGAGTCTGTCTAGACCTGCTCTATATGAAAAAGTACCCTGAGATAACTTTGTTATGATATGCGCTATATAAATAAAACTGAATTGAATTATCATACAGAAATGATTGAAAACAAAATTTTTCAAAACACTTTCAATAGTTTACATGCTTCGATGCAACTGGCCTAGATAAGTAAACCACTGGCTTGTTTGTTTAAATTCTTTAAATAATCAACAGACTATAAGACCACTGGCTTTAAACCACTTCTGCTGCCAATTTCCATTAAGTACCATTTTGTACCGCAGTTTGAAAAGCCCAAAAAATTCTTGTGATGATAACTCCAATACAAATGTGATTTCACAGCAAACCACAGAAATAGATTTTGAATTATATACGTGTTCAAAACTTTCATCAAAAGACATTCACTTTCACAGGCACCACCCAGCACAAGGGCAAAGATGTAGAGGGGCAAATTGAAAATATTAAAGCCAAAATCCACAGTTGGAGAACATAAAACTCCATCACCAAACTTCTGATGACGGTGGTTGATTGTGCTTGGTCTACATCTTGGTCTTGAGAATGATCATGGATTGGGGCTTTAAAATAAGAAGGCGGCAGCTCAGGTTTGGCTAATGGAAATGGCATCAAGCAAGAAGTCAACCATGCCTTGAACAGAATCCATGTTTACAAAAATGCTTAAAAAAAACTTTGTATTTGTTGTATAGAAATTGCAGCAAATATTTAGATATTAGACAGTATTGTTATTTTCTGGTTTCATAGCAATACTCAACATAAATGCATATGCAGTTAGCCCAAAGGACAAGTGAGCTGTGACACTCAACCTGTTATTCCCAGCACAATTCCATAGTTAAGCAGAAAACAAGGTTTTTTTTGCCACAATTCCTTTTGTGCTGGTAGAAATCTTTAAAAGATGCAGCCCAAAGAAGCCCTGACATTTCGGCTTACAAAACTGGCTTTCTGACCCATGCTGTTTTGGAACATAACTCACCACCTAACCATTTTTCCACCTCGTCTCTTCACATGTTCTCACTGCTCGTCTCTATGCCAGGGGACCAGTTCTTCAGGGATCAGTGAGGGATTTCCTAAGCAGATTAGTATATCAACCATATATGGGTCAGTATTGTACTGCTGGAAAAAGCCTCCCCACAGTCTCTGCTGACAGAAAAGTGGGTTTAGCTGCAGCTGCGACACCATTACCAGTAAAACAGTGCTCTATGTCAAACACTTAAGAACAACCACAACACATAGTGACAAACTTCCAACAACTACAGTTTGCTGAAAACAAGTTTCATGTCATGTTCATGTTTTTGGAAGACATTATCATGACAAACAAACAGGAACAGTGTCAATAATGAATGACAGTCAGTTTTATCAAACACACAGTGTGACATAGCATCTAGTGCTCTTTGTTGAATGAACAGGGTTCAGAGATTTTCCTCTACACACACACACACACACACACACACACACACACACACACACACACGAAGAACTTATCTTGCCAAATCTTCCCTGGCTGAATAAAAAGGAGTGCATCTTTTTCCTGACCTTTCGTAAGGAGTAATTCTGCAACACCACTTCCAACAAAGTCTATCTTTGCCAGAAACACTACCAAACACAATACTGCATACAAATACTGGGTACGAAAAGGTTTAAGGGGTAGCTCCACATTTAAGGGAAATTGGAAATAGCACAAACAAATACATAGTGAGCGACAACAATGGCTGCAGAACAACAAAGGAAACCTGAGTGTTTAGAAGTTAACCCGATTGGTCATTAAGTTTAACATCTCAAGCCCTGCAAGCAAACCTCCAAACCATTCATTCTGAAATGTCGACAACCAAGTGTTAGAAATTAGAAAAGAACCAAGGCTATTGGAGGCTTTGCTGCAGAACTGAATAACAGCACTGCACCAGCGTGCCAAAACAGAGGATTTAAATCATATTTTCATGCAGTTCTTGATCATTATCACAAAAAGCAATAATTGATTTCCCTCAAGAACAGCCAAACAGTGCAATGCTATTATACTGAACACCAGACAGCGGAGGCTGGAGTGTGCAGAACTGAACTGATTTGATCAGTCCAAGCCAATACTGGGCTCAGGGTGCTTTCACACCAAACCTCTTTGGTTCAGCTCAAACTAACTCTGGTGCTTTTGCTCGATTAGGCTGGTGTGAAAGCTGACTGTTGAACTCTGGTGCAGACCAAACAACCAGACCAAGACTGCCTGAAAAGGAGGGGCTCAGCCCACTTCCAATCAAACTCTGATGGGTTTGTTTGTGGTGTGACAGCAAAGCAGACCAACAGCAGATTTTGAGATATGTGATTTTAGAATACATTCAAATGCTGAACTACGAATAATGTCATGAACTGTCAAGAAGAAACTGTGTCCTACTCTATACTCCCTCTAAAATATGAATAAAACATAGTGACCAGTACCCCCCAACCACCACCACCCAAGACACCTCTTTGTCCTGTTTCTACCCGTTTGCCATTATTCATGACATGAGGTCCAGTCACAGTCTTGACTAATAATGCTCACAATCAATTATTTCTTCATGAGCTCTTTCTGACACCAGGGAACATTAATAAACACATAAGTAGTAGTATAGTAAGATGACATCACCAAAACTGTCCAATCAATGACTCTTGGTTCATTTATAATAAATCTGTGTGGACATGAGCCACACCAACACTAAATGATGTATTTTGTTTTTCTCATTGGTGCAGGCCAGATGAACTGCAGGTGTGAAAGTGTCCTTTTATTTATATGTGACGATATTTATTTCCACAGCAGGTAAACCATTAGCGTTCCATTTGTACTTTTTCACCAGAGGAGCACAGGGCCTGCTGAGTCATATTATCAGGTAGATAGAGCAAAGACCAGAACAGAGAGCACACTGTTGTTCCACATTGATGTAGCCATTCAGTACGATGCACAAGCGATCATAGTGAATAAGTCAAATTGTAATGATCTAGAGCACTTCCAATCAATCAAAATTCAATACAATTATCATACAAATTAAGACACATATATGGCTCTCATTTTCATATACCGTTATTCAATGTAAATGCAATGATTTAGTTCACTGTCCACCACTGACTAATCAATGGTGATCCACTGAGTAAAATCCAAGTCAATAAATTCCGACCGATATAAAAGAAATTTCCCATCAGACCTTGCCTGTCATAGATCCCTGCACTCCTAACAAGCCGAGCCTGTGCCAAGACTCACTGACCTGATGGGGGTCGTAAAATGTGTTGTTCCCAATAGCCTGATTGGTGCTTAACAATGCTCAGTGTTAATAATACGGCCAACAGGCCAAGCCTACCTGCAAAGCAACATTACACACTAATCAATATTAGCTGACGGCCGTCTGGGGAGGTGAGGAGGGAATGATGAAATTGGAGAGAGGGAGAAAAATCTATATCTGTGACTGACTGTTTGGTTAAAAACCTGGTTCTAGCAGTAAAATAACACTCCAGTGGGAGCACAATTATTGACAACAAAGATGTTACAATAAAACATGAACACTGAAGTCTTGGTGATATGATTACTTTCATTATCTGCCCAGAAAGGGAGCCAAAGCATCTATCAGCCATGTGTTATGGAGCTAGGACGTAGAAGTGTTGGGTTTTGTTTTTTTTTAATTAAATTCTACCAATTGAGCGCACACATATCTAATCAAGAGAGGGAGGAGTGAATAGGCTTGGTTCAAAAGTGCTCAAAACCTCAAAAAAAATCCTCATGTATAACATTGAGGTGAATGGGAAATGCATTTAAAATTTTCAATGACCGCTGCTGAAAATAAGCAGTTTTCTACAGAGTAAAATGTAATGGGATACGTTTTCTGCAGTTTTCTAACAAGGTTTACAAAAGTTTTTTTTCTTCATTTCACCGTGACTCTCATGCCATAGAGTGAAGTGCTAAACACGCCCTCTCAAACCTCTCAGTGGTGTGTATGGGTTTTCCACAACTGTATCAGACCGCACACACACACACACACACACACACACACACACACACACACACACACACACACACACACACACACACACACACTTATTGACTCGACCTTTCTCTTGGTGTAGGAAGCAGCCCAATTGGGTCTGACCCAGCCGCTTGACAAAAGGCAAACTAATGAAGACTTTGTGAAAGTCAGATTGATTTTTCTCTCCCTCCCTCCATTACATCCATTGCCCGCTTCAATACAGCAGGCAGGAGGGAAGGCAGGCAGCGGCAGCAGCAGAGCTTGAGCTCATCACTCATTTGTTTAACAGGTTGGCAGAGATGAGGACTGAACAGAAGCGAATGCCAGAAAATACTGTTCTGTGCTCTATTCAAATGACTTGGGTTATAAGAACGGAGAATAACTATGGAATATGAATTGGCTGAATCTGGAAACTGCCCATTTTGGCCATTTGACAGAAACAAATTAAAAAGCTTTTTGTCTCCTCATCCACATTATTATGGCTTAACCTTTTTACTAAACACGCTTTCAAACACTTCTGTGACATCGACGATGAAATTGGGAGTATGAAAGCGTTTCCAGGGTTGGCACCATCGGGTAGAGTGCAATGAAACTGGTCCAAACTACAGCAACTCTTCAGTCTCCATCAACCAAACCCCTTCCACTTCCTGCAAGTAGATCACATACGATCGACAATCCAGTGTAGGGCTGCAACAAATGATTGCTTTCATTACAGATTATTCTGTCTTTTATTTTCTCGATTAATAGTTTGGTGTTTAAAAAAAAAAAAAAAGTCTTCTTTAAATGTCTTGTTTTGTCCGACCAACAGTTCAAAATCCAAAGATATTCAGTTTACTATCATAGAAGATTAAGAAAATCAGCAAATATTCACATTTGAGAGGCTTGAAAAGGTACATTTTTGGCATTTTTTTCTGAAAAAAAATGATAAATCAATTAATAAAATAGTTGATAATAGTAGATTAATTTTCTGTCAATCAGCTAATCGATTAATCGTCTAATCTTTTGAGTTCTAATCCATGTTTGTTAAGTGTCGGATCTCCTGGGTCTATTAATCAGCCAGGACAGTCATTGTCTGCTAATCCAATCACTCCTACAATCCCATTAAAGGGAGGCAATAATCAACTTTTACACCCCACCCACCCAACCAACACACCGTGGGTTTATCCAATTTTCAAAACACTTAACTTTTACCATCCATTCCACTGGAACATAAAAATAAAAGCCCCTGTGCTCTTAAACCAAACTCATTCTGTTTTTCTCTATTTTATGGTATTTCTTCTTTCCATATTCACAATGTCCAATACTTGCTTGATAATGATATTTAAACTTGTGATAATGTAATAATTATACCACGTCTCTGCTAGAAAGCAGGCCAAATTAGATTCGCTCCACTCCAGAGTAATTAAGTCACACATTAAAAAGGGATAATAAAGTTGCCATGTCATTTTCTAATCTTTTAGGCAAATTTATTACCTGGAAATACCTTGATAGTCCCATCCATAATTACTGCACAATTTGCATTATAGTTGTAACTATGTAATTTGCTATGATAAAAAACTGTCTAGTCAAACAGAGTTTAAGACTGCTGAATATCCTATTAGAAGCCTGAAGAACATAAAACAGATTCTCGAAAGCTATGAATGTTTTACTTTTGTTGTTTGTCCAACCTTTCAAAGGATCGAGCTTTTAGTTGTTAAACCATATAAGTACATGCAGTTTATTGTGCATTTCATTGACCCGAGTACATTATTTTCACTTTCATAAATTTAGTTCACAATGTTTAGACCCTTATTAAATTAAACAAACATTACTCATTTGCTCACTGGCAGTCTTACAAGTTGTGGCTGAATATAAAAACACCTCTTTCCTGTTAAAAATGAGGTGTATGTGCAAAGTTCCCTCAGTTGCAGCTTTTAAGACAGAAACAGTTCATTAATTCTTACAAAAACTAGCCTTTTCTCTGTGGATATATTTTTGTCCTAGTCATGAAGATACACTGTAAGAGATATTGTCCGGTGAAGTTCCCTGCTGGAAGCCCCTCTGTTTTACCAGCTGGGCAGCAAGCCAATGCATCTTCTTTAGCCAGCTAAAACAGTTTAAAAGTCTTCCATTTGTAACTATTTAGTGCAGTGGTGGGAGAAGGCCAGCCCAAATCCTTTCTTCCTTTGTTTGTGGAACAGATCAGTTGAGTCCTAATCTTTATTTTTCAGAAGGGCAGAAGTGGCTTTGTGAGCCAGCTTTAAAACAGGAAACCAGCAGCTTCTAGGGATGGATTTCAGCCACAGTCTGCTGGAGAATTTAATGTGAATGTGGGTTTTGTTGGATCATTTGTCAAATTAAATCCAGATCCTGCTTTTAATCAGTGTCTTAATGACACATCTATCTTATTAACTCTGGCCTATGCAATGACAGTTCTACAAAGATACCTAATAGAACCAAAGAAGCAGCAGTCTCTTGAATATGAATACCAGCAAACAGTTTTCCCTGTGGTGGTACAAACACAGATCAGAGGTTATGCAAGCCTTCTCCAGCAGGTCCCAGTGGGTCATAAGTCCCCTACGGAGTTTATTTATATGACCATTAAAGCAGAGACACCATTCAGTAAGGGTAACATGAGGGCACAGACTTCGGTTATTAGAGAATTTAACCTGTTGGAGAACACTATGGCCTTAGTATTGTGCATGCTGACTCACCGGCATGGCTTACCGGCTCACTTAAAAAAGAAGAAAGCTTTTATTAATGTTCTGAGAATTGTATTTTTTCCTGCTATGACAAGATAAAATGTGTGGCATGAGAAAAGTCAATAACATAAAAAAAAGAAACAAAAATAGAAGATGAGTTGGACAGAAAGGTGTGGGGTTTGCTCTGTTTAGTGCCTAAGGGCCTCAGTTATTGCTGTTTGGTAGATGCGTTTAAAAACTCAGGTTCACAGGTCACAGCAGTCTACATCAAGTGGAGAGGAGAGTTTCACCTCCTGGCTACAAAAACAGGTGTCGAGTTTATAATCGACTGTCTGAAGCGTGTGTGTGTTTGGATTATGGCAGCACTGACGTGTTAGTTTCCTTTTATTTCAAATCAGATACGTTCCAGTCAACGTGCTTCTCCTCTGATATGATGGGTGTAGGACTGATTTAAAACTACAATGGTTGTCTATATGAATGTATTCAGACATTACGATGAAACTCAGCATAAGTTTACGTAAATTAATACTATTACCACCCTTTCAATAGTAAATTTAGGTTACCTATTATGCTCCAAGTTCTGTTTTAATGGCTTTTTCACCTGAGAAAATGCTCTGAGGGGCATGAACTTGGTCAAAATTAAAAGAAAAATTAGCAACTTTAATATGCTTTGATCCAAAAATAACACAATAGAGCTTTATGAACTCATATCAGTTAATAACGGGTGAGTGTGTGCTTGAGTGAAGACCTTTTGACAGCTTAATGACTGCATGTCTGATACGCTGTATGTAGTCAAGACATATCAAATCTATTTAAATGAATTGTTATCAAAATATGTAGTATACGACTGTACAAAATGACCAGTATCTATTATGCACCAACACACACACACACTCATCTTCTTCCTCTCCTGAGTTAGTGGCTGCAGAATGCAGGCTGAATAATTTAGCTTGTGTACTTGGCTTGCCTCTCTCCCAAGTAAATTGAACTGGGCACACCACAGCACACAGCCAACGCATGTGTCAGGGAGAAAAGAGGAAAACAAACCACAACAAACTGGAGGGCATAACACAGAGGGCATAAAGAAGAGTTGTTGTAGGTAGAAGACACACTGCTTAGACTCACCTGTGAACCTTCACATTAGAGAACAAACTGCGGCTTTAACATACCCAAGAATTAAAGGGTCAGTGTCATCTGAGAGGCGATTTGTGATTAATAGGTAAGGTGCAACTCTCTCCTTCATGCATATAAAAGAGGCAGGATCACACAGATCATGGGTGGAGGTGAAGTATGATCTGCAGTTGATTTAGTAAAGTTAACACAAATTGCAATGATGTTTTGCATGTAAAAGTCTCAGGTGTAAGTTTTTGAAGGGAGAATGTGGTGGGTAAAATGTTAGTATAATGGGATAATAGTGACAGCAGTGGATGAGCACACCACACAAGATGTGCAGGGAAGCTGTACCAAATACCTTCTGGAGCAACAAAAAAGATTTTTAGAAAGAGAAACACGGCAGTAATACCAAATGGCCATTTTTTATAATGCCAAAACAAAGAGCAAACAGGGAGTTATGGCCATGTGGTCATTAAACTTGGCATTCACAGAGATGCTAATGCACTCTGGCACTATGTACTCTCTTTCTGACATTTATATTGAGGTAGCGTGGATTTTTAAGCTATCTTTTTTGTTTCTTTCTCAGCTGGAGTTGAATTGTATCCTTAAATGTTTTGGAATGTCATTAGTTCATTTAAAGACATTTCTATTTCAGGATCACTGCATTTGGCCTACACGTCTGAGCTTGCTGATCACACACAAATTTCACCCCTATACTGCAACTTTTCAGCTCTTTATCACTTGCAGAGCGTGTCCAGAGGCCAGTCCCATTTGCTATTTGTGTAATTACCTGCAACCTTAGTAAATCAGACGCTAATTACAGAAAGACTGCAAACACAACTGAAGAATATGCCTTGTAAACCTTGCCTCAAGCTCTTACACTGTCCTGTTGCTGGATTTGGCTGTCAATTTATAAGAGGATAAATTAATCATGTGTCAAACTGATGACTAAGGTATTAAGGTGATGATGAGGGACCCTGGACAGTAAGTGGTATCCAGTACTTACACAAATACATCGCAAAGAAAAATAATTATGCAGATTCCATCACATCCTACCAAGAGCTTATCAGGTCTGTAGCTGATACAATATGCAGGATGGTAGAGCTTGCAGTGTTAAAATGCTAGCCCTCACATGGAAAAAGGAGAGCAGGAAGGAAGGGGAGATTGAAAAATAAATGGAGTATGTGATTGACAGCCTATAATTCTGGGTATTAGACTGAATTGGATTAGAGAATCAGCCGGCCATAACCCCCAGAGTGCTTGGGATACGTTAATAGTGAATATCCAAGAGCATTTTCCTCCATCTCTATCACTGGGAGGGCTACAAGGCTTGGTCACAAAATACTTGATCCCCTCTGGAGGCTCACAGCCTAAAGGGTTTCGAATCCTAACCAGCTCAAGCGTTTGAAAGCAACCAGCCAGTTTGTGCCAACACCTACGAGCTCGTATTTGCCAAGAATAAACTGGCAACTTGTTGACAGGATGTGAAATGGCAAATTTCTGACCTTGGACTTTGTGAGAGCTGTCTTATCTTTTTGAACATCACAGACATCCGTCACAGGTAAGTGTAGGCAGGTGGGTTAATTTTAAAACAAATCACTGAATGAACAGGAAACCTGAGTATATGTAACATAACCCTGAATAGGAAATATGACAAGCTGATGACACAATGAGCTCATCTCACACAACAGATGTGTGCATAATGGTCTGAATTTTGGCTCATATCCCGGGTAATGTCAGTAGGAGAAAAACATCAATTTAGGAACTTCTTCATACCCATCCCAAAAAACAACACTGCTAACATGAATAAAAAAAACTTTATTTAAAATGTATTTGGCTGCCCACCCAAAAAGATTTGAGTAGAATTTGGGGGATTTTTTGTGTTTATGACTTATTTTTACATTCACAAGTCTGTATGTAAATGCAGATAAAAGTGGGGACTGATTGAAAAGTCTCCCAGAATGATGTATTCACATGCAGTTATTAGTTTGCTGTAAATTCTGTGTCGTTTTGCAGAGAACCATCAATGTTCAGTGCTGTCTGCATTTACAGTAAACTGACAGAGACAAGATCAGTCTGCAGTAAAGGAAAGAAAAACACCTACAGTATGCTTCAGTATCACAAGAAAACACATTACAATATTGAACAATTTACAGTAGGGTATGTTCAACATCAGTGTATACTCCTCTAACCGAGACAAAACTAACTCTACTAAACTGTCTCTATCTTGGCAAGTACTAATGCATCCCTAATTGTACTCTTCCTTCTCCTCCCCTTCCTGTGTGCCTCTCTCAGGCCATGCAAAGCATCCAGTAACACTGATCTTGTGTGAGAACAGACAATAAGAAATACCTTCAAGTTAAGATCAGTTAGCCAAATGTGAAATGGCTCATGCTGCAACTTGTTGCTGCTGGCACGAAGAATGAAATATGACCGAGTGCGTCGCAGATAAAGGTGGGGTATCTTAACACTGAGGTTGGCTTGGCTCCTGTCTAGCATTGTGTGCCACACCAGGCCAGGCTAACTGAGGCTGCCCTAAGAAGTAGCCTACCTAGTGATCTAGGTTAATACTGATGCCTCTTTTCAAGTTCAAGCTTAAGTTTGTCATTCCAACTATAAATGAATACACTACGTTCATACAGATACATATTTCACATTTACTTGGTGTTGCGCTAAACACTGTTTCTCATCCCTTTAACTTTAATAAAGTGATTATTTGATGAACCATGGCTGTTCTCAGAACTGCTTCAATCATGAGTTTAAGAAGTGTTACATGCACACACATTTCGTCGCCGTCCTGTGAAAATCATTTATCTCCAAAATGTCAACTTTTCATGAGTAAATAAAAATAACTTTAGATAATCCCATGGGAATCATATAGTTTATTTAGCTTAAAAGGGAAACTCCAGTATTTTTAAACCTGGGCCATATTTTGGGGTCTAAATGAATAATAGGTATAGGAACCGGTCCAGTAGATCGCCTCAGCCAGCATCCACGAACGGGCTGCAGTGGCTTCAAAGTAATCCTTGCAGTCAAATGCACCCGTGAAAAGTCCGTCCACTAAAAGTTGTTTTTGCCTCTGACAGGTTCAGACTGTTATTCTAAGTGTCTGACAACATTATGGAAAGGATCCCTACAGAGACAGACCTTTTTGTTAAAGAGTAAGATCCTTTAAGTTTACCAGAAACAGAAAGTCTTGCTCAAGAAAAAGTCTTGCTCTGAAATCTCGCCAGAGGTTGGGTTGTTGCAGGAAGATCTGTATACACTGGCTCTCCAACTCTGACTCATGTTTCCACCATTGTCTTCCTGCAACAACTCAACCTCTCGTAAGATTTCTGAAGTATTCCATCAACTCATGATGGAACACCTAATCATTCAGTTTATCTGAGAAATTCAAAATCACCAAAGTTTGAGATGATTTGTACTGTAAAGAAAGGGTTTCAGGAAAATTCTCATTAGCATCTAATACATTTGATAGACACTCTAATCATGTTCTCCTCTCGCATAACTAAAGCAGGAATATTAAAAGAAAAGGTCATTAGACTAAAGGTCAGATTAAAGAAGTATATTTATTTACTCTTAAACAATTAAGCGTCATACCCAAGACATTGATGTGTCATGCCATTTTATCACCTCTTTGCCAAAAAAAATCTAAATACCACTCTACAACAGCTCACAAACTGCATGACTATTTGTCCTGGTTTCATTTTGTCCTATGCAAACTCAACATGTGATCATTTTCCAATGTCACACATGATACTGAAGCGATTCTAAATGTAATCAATAACCTCCGAATGCTTATGAGCTCACAGTGTGTTAGCTCTGAGCAAGACAAAACAAATTGCACCTCCTGGCCTCGCTAATTCAACGGCCATGACAAACACACAAGGCAGGGTCATTAATGACAACGCCGGCCCATAGATTTTACATGCGTGTGTTCACCCAAAGTCCCATGAGGCTGAGGCCGCACTGCTCAGCATACATCACTGTCTATAACAACAGAAATGCTAATGATCCTGCAATCCTACTGTGGACTGCTAATGGTCCAAAAATCTATGCACATGCCTCATCTGAACCCAGACCTTAGACCACATTCTGTTTTGTCTGTCTCTACCTCAATATACTGTAAATTCGCCATATTCAATTAACGACCAGGTTGAAAAGGTGGAATTAATTATCTGTACTATAATGGCTTTCATGTCAAACTACATTTCCACAATATACTGCATAATCCACCAACCTCACAGTCATGTGATACTCACCCCTCTGCTCTGCTTCTCCTTTTAACGGAAATACTGTTCTAACTCACTAAACAATTGACTTCAATAGATACTTTTCTCAATGTTACCTTGCTGTTAATGAAACACACTTCTTGCAGGTGTTTAACAATAAAACCCTTATGCCCTCTGAACTGCTGGGGGTGTTTTAATGTGAAACAGATGGAGAAAATGTGGAGTTAACACATTAACAGCAAAAAGCAACAGCAAATGAAGACAGTAAAATTGAGGTATATGAGAAAACAGGGCCGCTTCTCACTATCAAATTCACAAAATAGAAATAAAGACCTGGCTCTAATAATGCCCTCTCTCAAATAAAAGTTCTCTCTTAAGTTGCGGTAAATTAAGGCTCTAGCCACTATATAGGAATTTATAGCAACAGCCTAAAAGTAAAAATGCTCCAGAAAAGTCAGCAGTAGCAGTGGGGACTATCAGGTTTAGAGATGATTCTAATAAATGAAGGACACACAAGAATAGTAAGGCAAATCTACCGTATATCTATGATTTTTGTGTGTAAATAGAGAAAGTGAGTGAAAGAGAAAGAAAATGAGTGTGAGAGAAACCAACAGGCACCAGATCATCATAGGGCACTCATATCTCCCTGGTGAACCAAATAAAACATGGTCATACATTTGTACAACTACTGTCAATAGGCAGCTGCCCACAGCAGGAAGAAGAGAAGAACACACACACATAAAACTAGGTCCATTTCCAACTGCAGGTCAAAGCCTGTGGTGTATTGATAGGATTCAGTAAAGAAAAGCAAAGCTCCAAAGCTCACTTTTACCTGAAAATGTCAGCCTGTACATACAGGATCTATTTTAGATTTTGTAATGTTGGGCTATAGTACACTATGCCTCTCTTTGGACTTGTTCTTTGATAGTTTAAGTGCACGTCCACAAGTTTATGTTTGGTTGTTGTTGCTGGCTGGGCTGTAATGAGCTGTACGTGAAAGAGAGAGTGGACTGAAGCATCAAACGGAGGTGGTTGAAATGATGTGTGGAGGGAACCTGAAGGGTTATTATTGACTTGTTATTGACATTTCATTTAGCCAGCTTTTTCAGACACTAATTTCTCTCAGTCTAGTGTAAGTTAAAAGGTACCACAACATTAGCTGACTGACTATTATACTTCCATCGGATGATTGAAGGCACATTTCCAACCTCCACAGGTGCACTACAACTCCAAACAACACAGCTTCATAACATGGGCACCGAATTGTGGTCATTTAACTTCACTGGCACACTTTGAGCACTTAAAAACATTAAATCTTAAATTTTTAAAACTGCATCACCTGGTGCCTTCATGCATCACAACAACAACAACAAATTAAGCTCAAGGCAAAAGTGCACTTAACTTGCTGATGCCCTAGTGTTGTGTTGTAGAGGAAACAGAGAAATTTGTCTCAGCTTCCCAAAATTTGGACAAGCTGGTACTGCAACAAACAAGCAATATCCCAGGTATCTGTATTATATATCGATCTATAAGTTCTAGGCTTAGAACATATCAAAAGCTCTGCATACACTGTCCAAAACTAATTGGCTATGAAGTGGGTGTGATTAGTTATTGGTCACATCTTTACCCTCTATCATGATTATTAAAAACAAATAAAAATCTGAACTTCATTGGGCTTTGCATTCTGCAAAGTGCTGCAAAAAAACCCAAAAAGATTTTACCATTTTACCAGCCACCCTTTTTTGTTTTAAATGGAATGGTTGGTACTCATTAAAGTGGCTTGTACAGTAGGCAAAAGTCACCGGTACAGGGCTGGTGGTGTGAAGCACAGACAACTTTCCATGTCCATGACAATTGTGGCTGTAATGCTGAAGGTGGTGTGTGTGTGTGTGTGTGTGTGTGTGTGTGTGTGTCTCTTTCAGTTGCTATAATGTATTAGTCCTATGCTTGAACAGTTTCCCCATCCACGCTTCAAGGCTTGCTCGTGCCTTGACCTATAGCACAAATACTAGGTAATAATGATCCATCTAATTTATTGTGCTCCAAGTTTTTCCAAATGAATGCTCCATGACTATGCATGAGCAGGAACAGAGCTGGCAGACTAGATACAGTAACAGCAGTAAAGCACTAGATGTACCTCTGAGATGGATACAATCTATATAATGCTTAATATATCACCATCTCCCCATTCAGGCTACAAGACACACACATAGACACAAATGCACAGAAGACAGTTTGAGTATGTATATATGCAAAATGATCCCATCAGTCACTCTGGAGAGACCTCAGAGCCAAGAAGCTCATTCACCCTCATTCTCCCCCAGTACAACCTGCTATACCCCCCCGAAACCCAAGCACTGGACCAATTGATCCACACTGACTTTCTAAGAGCCATGCTGTAACAATCCATATTTAAAATATCTAAAGCCTCATGGGCTATCCACTAGGACTATATATTTACAGTGACTTTATTACGCTATAACAATATTCATTACTTGAATCTTATACTCCTAGCCAGGCCTTGGGCTAGAGGTACAGCATGATTTGTCTTCAAAAGGAAAACGGTGGGCATCCTGATATATTACAGTAGCCTACAATCTCTGGGTAATTTCCAATCATAATTTCCACCATAGGCATTTACATTCACAGTTTCAACCAAATGTTCACTGTTAAAGTTTCCTTCAATCTCATCCCTCATGAATGAATTGAAATGATGGCATCATCATATGGAATCATATCATATTTCACCTGACCAAAATATTATTGAAAATATTAACAAAATTAAGTGAGAAAATATTTAATCCGCTAATCATTTCAGCTCTATACAGATCCATGTTTGATGCTCACATCATTTAAACTACAAAATGAGCTAGCTAATGCACCCCAACTATTGTTGTCAAAGCACGTGGCTTTCCACAGAGTAGAAACAAAGCAGCTTCAACGTCACTGATTGTGGTGGTTTCAAGATGTCGGTCTCCTTTTTTCTCTGCAGAGGGGTTAAACCTCATGACAGTACCAAAACGGATGTGAAACTTTTTGATTTAACTCAAATGGGCGAGCATGCAAAGACAGAGTATAGATATTCTAAAAATAGAGAGCAATCAGAGGACCGTTGACATGACCAATCAAATTATAAAAAGATTTAAAGAACAAGATTTCTTTCCAAATGGCTCGGTTAGTTTTTCTCTAAGTGTTTATATTATGGGCTCTTATTCATATTATTGACATAAGAAGTTCCACCTAAAGTAAACGCAGCTATTGATGACTTCTCAACATTTTTACTAAAATTAGCATTGTAAATGAACAGAGCTTCCATTACCAGATGACTGAAAGGAGTTCTGTCTGCATTAGCACACATAAGTGCATTAATGTACATACACCCCTACATGCAGGAAGCAGTAGTGCTTGTTGTGAGCCACAGCTATTATAGCCATTTGACAATTAAAGAAAGCACCTGGAGAGGCCAGCAGTAACTCTATCACACACACACACACACACACACACGTCTGGTTTCCACTCTAAGAACAGAAGTAGGACCAGGGAACCAGAGGCAATTAGTTCAAATGGTCGATACAGAAATAGGACTTATAGGCTGCCAAGTTAGCCTGAGAAAGAGACAGGAAGAGACAGAAACAGAGAATTTTATTTCGGGCTCTAAAGGTTGGCAAAGCAGCAAAATGGCTTTTTTTGGTGAAACACATGCACGCTTGCAAAGACACACCCACACATGCACACACAGTGGAAAAACAATCGTGTTGGGAGTGGGCAAAAACAACTGAACTGTATCCTGAAGACAGCAAAGCAGAAAAGCAGAGAAGAGAAAGGAGAAGCAGGGAGAGAAGTAACAACAGAGAGGGAAATGAAGGAGGCCAAGATGGAGGAGAGCATAAAAGAAGAGGGAAGGAAATGAGACATGTAGAGATGGAAGAGTAGAGAGAGAGAAGATTGACGTTTCATCTTCAGTCTGCCTTTGACAGTGAGGAGAAACTTTTACAAACCACCAGCCTCTAATCCACAGCTCTCTGAACAGCAAGACGTACGTGTGTGTGTGTGTGTGTGTGTGTGAGAGAGGTAACGGGCTGACAGGATGTTAAGCGATTGTCCTTTAAGATAGTGAGCTGAAAGGAGTAAATACTGCAAACACACTGTCCTTATTTTCTAGTCAGATGCTCATTTGCATCTCATCTGCATACTTAAACAGCAACAAGCTCACACACACACACACATAAGGAGCAGGATGATGAGTCAGATAGGACAGCAGCGGTTGCTCAGAGCATAAAAGGTGAGTGTGTGTGTATTAATTAGCAACAAGCCTGTCATTATATTAAAAATGCTGCCACAAAAACTGGTTCTCCGAGCAATTCCAGGTTTCCCCAAGGATCCTTGAGGGAGTTTAAAGAGATCTAAGGGGTCCCCAGTACTTGGTGTAATAGATTACCTGTGTACTGTACATTTAGATTTTCCTACTGCTATTACTGCCAGTAAAGATTCAGAATCAATCAAAACCAGTGCTCTGTTTTACCAAATTTAAACTTTCTATATTTGACTGTGGAAATCATTGGGATCAGTTTTATTTAAGGTAATATGGAGCCAGGAACTGTGGTGGAACTAAAACTAAAAGAGTTTGGCAGCCTGCCACAACTGAATGAATAAAGCTGATAGCAAAAATACAAAATTTTATGAGGACATTGACGAAGAATATGTATTTAATGTGGATCGGTGGCATCTGGCCAATACCTGATCCACCTAATAATGTCAGTAGTCCCCACAGTTTTTCCAGTTGTACAGTGATAGAATAACTTTTAGATATGGATTGTGAGGACACTGGTAGACAGGGAACAGGCAAGATAAATTGTTTAATTTTAAGATATAGTATGTGAACATTACAGTAGGTAATGAGTGTGGAAATATGTTTGGAAAGCCAAGAGGTATCTGGTTCAACACTGAAGTTCGACCAACACTGAAATATAAAAATGTTCTTTCCTCATGTTAATGCCATTTCTCACAAGACATCAGAACAGTCTGGTTTCCACACCAGTTGGGCTGAAATCAAGCACATATACTGATACCCCTTTCATACAGGAAGTGTGAATATGATGCAGGTCCAGTGAACGTGCACTTGACCTACTCATACACTGTCACAGGTTAATCTCTCCTTGTCACTGTTTAAAGAGACTCCAGTCAGCAACGGTGATTCCATAATTACACTGCTAAACCACATAATTAGACAGGATTATATGACATAATTACCAAATACAGTTCAGTTTCAGTTCCTGTTGTATCCACAGCCTGTCTTGTTCCTCACTCACATGCATTCTGTTTCTCTTCTCCTTCTCTCTTAAAGAGTCGTTTACATTAAAGAGGCGCCTGTTTAACAAAGTCAGGCAGTGCATGACCTGCAGTTTACCTTGGTGGAGAGGAGGGTCACGGATACAGGTCGCCTATTTCAGAGTGACTGCTGATCAGCATCACTGTGTTGGTTTGACTCGGGGTTAATAGGTGAAAGTGTATTTGTTTAATGCAACTTGTTAAAAGAATACAAAAGCTAAATTATATCCTATGATTCCCCAATTTACCAAATTCCCTGATGGGTAGGGCTACATCCAAAGATTATTTTTTGTTATTGATTAATCTGCCAATTATTTTCTCAATTAATCGATTTATCGTTTGGTCTATAAAACATTAGAAAATACTAAACAGTGAAAAAAGCCCATCACAATATGTGATGACCTCATCAAATGTCCTGGTTTGTCCGAACAATAGTCCAAAACCCGAAAGTATTACATTTATTGTCAAGTAAGACCAAGAAAAGTGGCAAATTTTCACATTTGAGAACCTGGAACAATCAAATGTATTGACTTTTTGCTTGAAAAATAACTTAAACGATTAGTCAGTTATCAAAATAGTTGCCGATTCGTTTTCTGTCAATCGACTAATCGTTGCAGCTTTACTGATGGGAAAATATTGCTCTGTATGTCATAATATTCCAGGGGTGCTATGACTGGTAAAAAAAAAAACCTAGAATGTAATCCATTCCAAGCTGGTAAGTAACATGTTACCACCAGAGAGAAAAGTAGTTTACTGTGTCAAATAACGTAGTTGTTCTAGCATCCAGCATTGGGCGCCATCATTATTACCCCCCACTGCTCTTGCCTCCAAAGCCTCTCTGGGAGCGAGTGGAAGCCCAGGCTGCAGACTGGAGGGTTCTCAAGAGAGCCTTTGATTTCAAGCTGACAAACCGATTTAGCTGATTGTAGGATTGTGACCGTCACTCAAAACAAGCCGTTTATCCTTAACAGAGAGGCCCCTGCAGCCTGTCCTCTGCCCATCGCAAACACAGCTCCCACCCACTGAGACCATGACGACACAGCAGGGCAGATCCCTGGATAACTGGGTCAGAGGGTGGTAAGGATGAGTCAGACGCTGGCATCACAGAACTTTATCTTCAAATAATTCAAAGCCTCGACTAAATAACACCAGGCTTCCAGAGGTCAAGGGGAGCATGTAAGAGTGTGTTTGTGTGTGGCCATGTTCGGAGTTATTGGCTTTACTTAACAGAAAGTGCAGAAAATTTCCAAAAGAGAAAAGGTCTGTAGGGAAGCCTGAAAACCTCATGTCAAGTCTTACTATGGATTAAAATACCTGAATAAGGATAAGGTGAATAATTTGCCTCGTCACATCACTTACGACTGCAAATTAAGTCAGCCTATTTGTCCTTTGATTATTATGCACAAGTTAACCAGATGCTATTTTGGTCCAGGTACATTCAGGAGCTCAGCAAAGCAAGAACAGCATTTTGAACAATATCCTTAGGTGGTGTGTCAATACAAGGCCATGAGATGGAAATCAACCAATCACAGCATCACTAAGAAATCAATATACCATTACTTTATCTATTAGTGCTGCTACTATTCTTACTGGTCCACTTTCCTGATACTGTTACTAATAACTGTTACTTCCTCGAACACTACTATTCTGACTAGAACTATTGTACTATTAGTACTAAGTCTAATTCGATTACTAGCATTATTTACTACTACTACTTTGTTGGGATTTATTGGGAAAGCATTGTTCCAAGAAATGACTGAAGCCCAAATTATGGGCTCCTCTGCAACTACGGTAACAAGTACATATCATACTGCAAGTACTATTACAACAGCAATTACAAGCAGTGTTACTACTGCTACTACTAAGATTTATTGAAGAGTTAGTAGCATTGTTCCAAGAAATTACTGCAGCCCAAAAGCATGAAGTCCTGAAAAAAAATACATGAAAGTTAGGGGTGGGGGAAAACGATAATATTTTATTTACCACTTGTATATGCAGTATAGCAATGATTCTGCTCAAATTCTCTGGAGACAAATGTCAACTGAATACCTAAAATGCACTAGATCAGCTTGTCCAATTAACTCCCATCAAAGCAGAGCATAGCTGCAGGTCTCATGCATTTCACCATGTCTACTCACGTTCAACCACAAATGCAAGGCTCAGGTCAGTACTGTGAAATGGGATATAGGCAAATGAAAAGTCACCTCTGCTGACATTTCTCACAACGAACGCTGCTGTTTTAATCATACGAGGCATAACCAACACTGTTGGGTCAATATTTATTCAAACTATAAGCTAAACAGGTTTGACAAAACAACTCTACTTTTTCCAACGGCATCTCCCTTATTATAAACACAGCAATAGACGTATCTTGAATGTTAAAGGAACGAATGATATCTGTTGACACAGCAGGCAAACACTAACGTTTACTTAAACGCCTCATATCAGAATGTGCCTCACTGCCAAGATGATGTGGTTTGCTAGAGAAGATAGAATTTATCAAAACTACACTGTTGTTGTACAGAAAGCCATTAAGCTAACATTGCATAACAATGCAGCTTCACACAATAATATGTCAACTGATTTCTGTTTTAATAATCTTTATACACTATTTGTCAAAATACAGTTCTGCTTTTACAGTATAGAAAAATCACAACAATCTTCACAATCTTAATCTTTATGGAGACCTGTTGAAAAAGTATTGAGGTTATTTCCATATTGTTGTTTTAGTTCTTTTAGTTACAAAAATGTATCTGACTCCACCATAAGTATGTCGTGTCTGACACATCCTTTATCATGTTGAGTAGATATAAAAGAACTATTTTTGGGGTGTCTTTTTCTTGTCGCTCACAGCGCCACATTCTCGCCCCTGAGTTTACAAAGTGTTCATTAGCTGCTTCATTAGGTTGGGGGTTTTGGCAGACTTTTGCATTTGTTTTAGTTCCTGTCGGAAATATTTTGCCCTGCCATGGACCATTTCTGCACCACTGTGAGTTTACTTTGAGTAAACAGAGGTTAAGATGTATCTAGTTACAGATGGACAATCTTGTTTTTCCTCTCTGTGGCAAACTGTAGCCTCACAATCTAAGCAGCTGTCATGAAGGAATGGTGACTGGATGAAAGACAGTGTCAAAGTACCCAGTCAAGTGCCAACCACTGGCACCAAGTATTCATATATAATGGTAGTCAATATCTTGACGTGATTTGCTTGATGCCATTTACAAAGAACCAGTTATTGTCGCTGCCACGAGCAATAATGGTTGAAATTGGTGACATGTGATCAGTCAGGCTAATCTTTTCTATTACATTTATTATCTATTACAGAGTCTCTGTATGGCATATAAAAAGGAATTAAGTCATGTGGCAATGCACATAGGCATTAACTAACCTCTCATTGACCGTAGCCCCCTCATTTAAAAATTCAACACAACTGATTTTGTTTTAAAAGAAAAATACAGCTCAGATCCTCCTGTGCCACCATGGGCGTCAAATTCTGATGTTGACACTTTTGACAAAGAATCAGCAGGTAATCTCATGAAAAAGGTGTTTATTTTGCTGTTTAAAGCACTGTTGGATCTGTGTATAAGTTTACTGCTGTCAACTACAGATCACCAGCAAACAAAAAGAAAACAGTTGGAAAGCATCAGTCTAAATAGCAGGTGATGTTGCTGGAGCAACTACAATTTTCAAAAAACAGCATCTGTGCCACTTTTTTTCCAGATTTAAATTAACTTTATAAATAGCCCGGAGCGAGACAATCTGTGCACTTATAAACACAGATAGCTGCCATAACAAAAACAGCTTTTATTTATTTTTTTTATAAATGGGACCAACATGTTGACTTTTCTCAGAGTTCACAGACTTCAAAACATAAACAGAGAGCTAAGGAAGGGAGGAAATTTGGCATTTAGGGGCTCTGTCAGGTGCTTTAAATTCAAAGTAAACTGTTAGAATTTCATATTAAAGACAGAAACAATGCCAGTTTATTCCACCTTTAATGCTGGTATTTAGCATAGTAAGTCTATACAAGTTCATGTTTAAAATTTGATACAGTGGGCGATACGTTAGTTTATTTTTTGACTGGAAGGAAAGACCGACTTGTACTGAGTGCAAAAGCTGTGTTTCAACTGGAGTCCTCATGCCTGGGATTATGTGTTTGTACCGCCATCAATATAATGACAAATACATTGGACATCTGTGATATAGCCTATGTGCTGACAATCAGTTGAAAGGAGGATGCATGCTAACTGCAAACTGTAATTTGTAAACAGTACGGCCACTCATTGACGTGGTGTGTTCGTGTGTTTGGCAGCATGACGGCAGGGTTTCTTAACCCATTAGTGGCAGGTGATCTTAAGGTCAGTAATATCCCCTATTGGCATTTCAAACAGTGCGTCTTTAATAGCTGTTGCATGCAATTATCTTTTTAGGTTTTAGCGCAATATTACAACCGTAGACCTAAGCGATATATCGATAAAATATTATGCTGTGATAGGACACTGGAATGTGTAGGGCATTTTGGTTAACATAGTTTTGTGTTGTGTGTAAATTCAATCTTGTATTTCTAGTGTCTTGAAAGCTGCATTACTGACAAATGATAAGATCTTTTGATAGCTGCTTGGTCTTTACCAATTATTGCTTTTCATGATCTTCTCACATATAAATATCTCCTGAAAGCACTAAAAGGCATCCCCAAATATGACTGCATTATTGATCCTGGGGTATTCAGTCAAATAGAACTTTTGTGATATTTCATTTTGCAAGTATTGACCATAGCCCCACGGACAGACACCCCAGAGGCTGTTCAGGGAAGACCTCCTGACCTCCTTCATATCAGCTCTGGTGACACAATGACCTGCATATATCTCACTTTCAAATGATTTTCAATGAAAGGCCAATATCAATCCATCTGAATGTCTATATACCGGCCACATGTGCTCAATCAGGACACCAAACCCTTCCTTATCCGCTCACTCACTCAATGGTCCTCTGTGTGAGTCTACCAGTTAACCACCTGGCTGAGCAAATGGAAATCAAGTCACCTCACTGAGCAGATCCATGACAACCGCTCTCCAAAAGCCCCATGTGAAAACTCTTTTTCAAAATAACACTAAAGATATTACCGTCATCTCCATCTAGATTTGGTAAAAAAATTCAGAGAGGATATTTTTACACCACAGAGCTGGGATCCTAACACCACGGATCAGCAAGCTGCAGCCTGACTGCACACCATCAACAGCCACCTGAAACCACCTCTGAGACTTCACCACTGGGCTTTACACAGTGACATAACACAATGATACCAGACATGCTACCTGTTGGTGTAGTTCACCCTGCTGCAGGGCTAACGTTTTGTTTTCACCACTGTGGAAAGATAGGACATCAGGGGCACAACAAGCTAAAGAATAAAAGTAACATACTGAGGCACTGTGCCACTATCTCGGTAGATAAATGTGAGGGTAAATGACTGCACATAATATTAATAATAATAAGTGAGGCTTTCAAACGAAGCATGAATTCGCAGGTTCTCTTAAAATATCACATATTCAGGTTACGAACTGTGGAGTACTCCGTCAATCTAGGTCATATATAAAGATTTGTGACAGGCTAAAAGGTGTGTTTTATCCTTCACATTCATGATACCCGGTGTTCGCACTGTGGTGACAGACCAGCCCCGTATTGTCCTGACACTCGAAACTCGAAAGACAGGTATATCAGCCCGGAGGGAGCGGTGGATCCAGCATGCATTCCTTCCTTTTACCCTCTGCTGTTAAATTACGTGGACAGAAAAACGTCAAGCAAAACTATGTTAAAAAAGCTATCAAATCAATGTGTCAAATTAACCAGTAGGTGTTCGTAGATCTCACAACATGACATACGATCTTCAGCTAAACATTATCTAGATGTTTTGCGCATTTCGGCTACAAGTGATCCACTATGGTCAGCTTTAATCGGTAAAACCACAAGTTGTATACTGGCCACCGCTCTCCGCGAGGTAACATTATATAGGCGGAGAAGACTTTCGAGATAACATGCGAACATTTTGTAAAAGTTCAAATTTCATTCACTTTAGTGCTCCTTTGTGTATTTATATGTGAGCCGAATCGTAGAGGGGATATTAACGATTCGTTTAAGGTGTTGAGTCACGTTCTACCATGAATATCAACTGCTTTAAGCCAAGGCAAATTTAAAATGTCATATTTTTGGCGGAGTTTGGCGTGGCGTTTTTCTCCACAGAAGGAGCAGCGCGTGAGCTCAACAGATCCTTACCTCTTTGACTTTGGCCCGTCGTTCCTTGGTTTCGGGGTCCAGAGGTTCGTGTCCAGCCGCCCCGGGAGGGCGGTGATACTCAATGAAAGGTAAATTATTGACATCCTTCCCACCTTGACCCATACTCCCCTTTGCAACTTTCTCCTTCTCATTCATAATGTCTTGCTTTATCTCGTCGGGCCGTTTTTGTAGAGTATCCTTGGCCTCCAATAGAGCTTTTTCGTGGTCTTTCTTGATTTTGGCCAGGACCCTCTCGTCGTTTCCAGCCGAACCCGAGTCGCTGCTGTCCGGACCCGTGCGGGTGTTGGTCTCCACCGCGGAGGTATGAAAGAAAACTCCGCTAAGAAGCTTGGAAGAGTCCGGTAGGAAGAAAATGGCCCCGAAACATAGGGTTATAAAAGCGCTGAACACTAATAACAAAATAAATTTCTCTGTCAACCTGAAAGAGGTCGGGCTGGCAGACTTCCTATTCGGGGTCGCGGTAAAAGGCAGAAGAGTTGCAACTGGCATTTTCCCTCTTCCTTCCAACAACTCGAACAACAAAAATGAATTTAAACCGTCGACTTGACTCACGTCGGGCTCACTTTCGGCTTACTCCGTTCAGAAATCCATTTCCAGATTATATAAACCGTGTCAAATGTAAAGTAACAGTGGTAAAATCTCCGGTAAAAAGTTGAGGAGTAAAGCGGCTGCCCATACCGGAGACTCTCTGCAGACAGACCAGTCCAACGGTTCACACAGGAAGCAACGGCAGATAGGCGTGACTGACAGCCGCGATGAGCTAATCACTTTCTTCCCTGTGAGTGGTGGGAACTCGGGGGGCGTGTCCTCCCAACGGCTGGGTATAAAAGCGCTGACAGCCGCGCTTCCAGCTTTATGTTCTACAAACCGTACACATGGAAGGACGCTGACGTGATTGCGTTTGGTCAAAGTTACACGGGACAAGTCTGGTCATAGTCTAGATTTTTCGTAGTGTCAAAACAACATGAGAAGATCAAAACCAACAATGAATTGATCCTTCTAACTATTACCTGTGCAGCTAAACCCTGTTTTTAACCTTTTCCTCTGTGCCACAGAGGAAACCACCATTGTAGTCCAGAAATTAAATTAACAAAATTAAGAGTCTACAGCCACACTAGTGGTTCTGTAAACATGCAGATGTTTAGCAGGAATAATGTTTACCATGTTCACCTTCTCAGTTTCCCATGTTAGCATGCTAACATTAGCTAATTAGCACTACAAACAATGTACAGCAGAGGCCACTGAGGATGTCATTATTTTGCAGGTATTTGGTCTTAAACCAAAGTATTGGACCAGTTGAAATTTTGACCTGATGATGACGCTAGATAAAAAATCAGGGGATTGTCAGTTATCACAAATCACCCTCATGAATGTCTGTACCAAACTTAATAACAATCCATCCAGTAGTTGTCAAGATACTTTACTCAGAACCACAAATGTCAACCTCATGGTGGCGCTAGAGGAAAAGTCGGGGATTACGATTCATTCTCTGGGGATCATACAAAATGTTATGTCAATTCATCTTGTACGTGGTGAGGTATTTCACTGGGTAAGTGAAAACTTTGATCTGCTGGTGGCACTAGAGGAAAAGTCAGAGGATCACCAAAGTCAGTGGGATTCATCCTCTGGGCACCATGAATGTTTCATGGCAATCCATCCCATAATTATTGAGATATTTCAGTCTGGACAATTGGTTTACCAACCGACATTGCCAACCCTGGATGCAATGAACGTGGGTATTGTAGTTTATTTTGAGTCTATCCCACTTACAATGGAGCCACAATTACTTTCTAGCACACATAATAAAGGTTTATACACAATCTATGATAGCACACCAAATCCTCGGATGAAAATAACCCCCAACAAATGCTACAGGAAAGTATTGAGACATAAGTATTGAGTATAAGTCCTAGACAGACAGAATTATTGTTGGCTTTGGTCTTTTCATGGGATTTATTGACAGTAAAAAAATATATAATGTCTCCAGCCTTAACCTTTAAGTCTAAAGATGTAGCAGTGAAGACCATGGTTGAACTTACTAGTCCATCTTTACCCCTGTCAGTTTTAGGGTGTTCAATAATATTCAATTGCACCTATTTTGCTAGTTCCATCTCTCCATTCATATAGGGGTGGATAGACACTTGAAATATCCTAACGTGACTTAAGTAAAAGTAAATTTGATTGGTAGAGTTTGTGTTCGTGAGTTCATGATGAGGAAACTTAGTTTCACTTCCTGTGTCTAGGTTTTTCTGCCGTGTGATGTGTCCTTCAGTTCTGTGATCTGGTCACTTGTGAAAGAATGAGTGGGTGGCTTCAGCCCAATAACTAATTACCAAGCATGTGATGATGAAAAAGGAACCACTAAACCCTATGCTACAGCAGAGTTGTTGTTGTTGCTTTTATATTATTTATCACCAAGACTTTATTTTTTAACTGTACTGTATGTCCAGTATATTGCTTTCATACAATTATAAAGAAAAACACTGGACTCACTTATGCAGAGGTGTAGCCGGCAACCCTCATCACAATACACAGTTGACTACCATTGAAAACCTCATCTATCACTTTGTGCGGGGTGCTTATTATTATTCAAAGGCTTAACAAATGGACCAAAACCACACCCCACCCCACAACGCATAAGCACATGCACACATGCATGAATGCACACTTACTGATGAGATTCATGATATATTTGTTAGTCTGTGTGCGAATGTAGGAGATAAATGGCAATCATTTCAATTGTCTCTGCTGGTGACTAATAATGGTTTGAGGAACCAGTCAGTTATACGCATGAAACATGCAATTTATACTTAAATAGAGATTGGCATTAGGCACAGCTAATACTAGAGTTTTATCAGAGAGAGAAGAAAAAAATCAATCTTGGACTTGTTCTATGCTATTAGAGATGCTGATGAGTGTGTGCTGCTGTTTTCCAACTGAATAATTCTTCTTCTCTGTGTGATTTGAATGTGTAAACTTATTTTTCTGGCTGTTCTATACTGTACATCACTGACCATTTTGTTTCTGACATGCCATGCCAGTACAAATCACTGAACTGAGAGAAAGAAAAACAAACAGGTTGGATTGAAAGCTGTGTCAGTTATATAATGTACTTCACCTATACTTCAACTGCAGGATGAGAACCGTAGTGATCTGGAGATGACAGATGCGTGCTGCCATATTGAAATTCTAATTCTGGGATGACAACTTTAGACAACCAGTCTAAATGATGACACGCGTCCGCATGATTACTTTCTCACTGCGATTCAAGCAGAAAATTAAATCTCGGATGAATTGTATGGCATCTCAATATTAAACTAAGAGTGTCTTGTGGCAACAGTTTTGACAACTGACATTTTTTCCTGTATCATTTCATCAAAGTTGGCTTTTTCAGTGGGATTTGTTTTCAACCTGAGTAGCTGTTGATAATGTATGTATCAAAAGAAACACCATTTTCCCAGTGGTGTTATGGTTTTCCTGGTGAGGAGAAATAATAGTCCTTTGTTGTGAAGCTGGTACTTGTAAAGAGGTAGTGGGGGGTAAACACACTTTTAAGGCTCACACAACGGAAAAATCCCCTTTGTATACTCCTACACTATTAGATCTTAAATCCCTAGGAGTTATTTTAGAAATGAAGAGCTGTACTTTAGCTTTTTGTTATACCCATCCTTTAACCTACTGAGACATGCTATTCACATCAGCCTTTACGTGACAATTACAAGCAGGACATGGGACATTTTTGTCATCATAAACTATTATGGCAGTGTGCCAACACTGGAGGCAAATACTCCACTAAATCTACTGACACCGGAAGTCCCAGGTAATAAGCATCTAAATTATATATATATTCATTCATATTCATATTCAGTCATATTCATACTAATGCAACCGTACTTAGAGAAAGTGAGAAATCCCTTGTATACATAATGTATGGTTGATTTTAAATTCATAAGCTACTTTGGATGTGGCTGTTCAAAGGAGATAAACACATGACACCTTAAAAGCTTCAGCAACAAGATGTCATACGTATTAAGTTGCAATGAATTCTGGTCTACTGTAGCAACTGCTGGTGTAAAAATCAGTCTGTCTACCTCCTCTATTCTCCCTGTATGATTCATGAATTGTTGGTGCGGGATGACAGCTCCGGACTGTTTGATTGTGAAGGGCCTACTCTAAAACCAGATGATTATAACCAATGTTGTAGATCAAAGAAAGAAAAATCTGCTATTAAATTCCAAAATAGCAGTGCTGGAATTTCAATACCTGTTACATAATCTATATAGAAAGCAGTTATCAGTAGAAGTAATATACCAAACAAACAAAATGAACCCAGAAATAGAAGGTCCATTATATTACCAGTAGCTCATTTTAGCATTGTTGGTGTGTTTATTTGTATGGCACCTTTCAACAACAACAAGCCAATTTAAAGCTGCATTAATCCATTTTTAGCAACCAGGGGGCAGATGAACTTCAAAAAATGCCAGCAGACGCACAGCTCTGACATATTATTGTGGCTAAAATGTAAGCAAACAATTGTCCAGGTACTCATCCAGCAGACATGGAGCAACATTAGCATTTATTTGAAGCTGAATTCTGGTTCTATCTAGTGAATGGAGTCCAATATTCACTCTCCCTTTAGCTCTGTTTCTGTCTCCACCAAGTCCTGAGAAAACATATCTGACTCTTTAGCTGTAAGATATTTATATTTCTTCACCAGCTAGTTGCTAACGTTGTCTGCTGTGAGTTGAGCTTGTTTGCAGAAAACAAATAGAGACCGAAACAGACAATGAGCTACAAGAGGCTAAAGAGGTAAGTAGACCTGCTAATTCTACACATAAGCATTTAATTTATTATAAATATAAAAGGAAATACAAGATTACTGGAGTGTTAAGTAGAGCTACAGTATTTGAGTCCACATCTCACCTTTGGACCTGTTGGGTTTGTTTTGGTTTCAGCCACTGTTGGATTTTCACAACCATTTTCCCCCAAACTACACATTTTTAAAGCTATGTTACCTCCACATTGTCCACTCCAGTTCATTTTTTCCCCACTATGAATGATTTATGGGATGTAAACAACACTTTATCTGTTGAACCTACTAAACTTTTGAAAAGACGTGTACACTCTTACCTCTTACGTACTCTTTGGTACATTTGCTGGAGGGTGAAAGCTGCTATTGAGTCTGGTCTCAGTCCAGAGAAGTGGTCTCAGGTCCAGCTTAAAACTGTGGTCTGAGTTTTGCCAAGTCCATCATGCTCCCCCTGGCATCCACACTTATTTTCTTAATGACTCCACACATCTCATGTCATTACATAAGTATGAATCATAGAAGTTGGCAAGGCGATGTTGTGGTTTCCAGGTGATGCTTAAAGTCTTCTTGAAATCTGGAGTGAAGAAAACAGAAATAGTGAAATAATAACATCGAAAATGAGACCTAAACCTTTTATATTCTCTATATTCTGCTGAAGAAACGCATGAAAAGAAATTCATACATGTTTATTTTGGTTGTTGACTTAAATAGGGCTCCGGCTGACTGTAGTCGAAATCATAGCAAGCGGTGTCAAACTGATGGGAGTAAAGAGTTTAAGGTCTTTTTAAGGGCTAAAAGCATAAATTAATGTTCATTTTCAGATATTTATTTGTATTGATAATTCTGGCGGAAGGTCACAGTTTTTCAGTTTTTCCACAATATCATCATCATGGTTCAGCATTATTATCCATGTGTGTTAATGGTAATTAGAGAGGCAGCTTCAAATGAGATTTTTATTAAACTAATATTACTAATATTGTCAGCTCAATGTGCCCTGGGAATCCACTGTCAGCCAATTTGCTGATGTAAAATAGGCCATGCAGTCATCACCCAGCTGTTTGATGCTTTCTCTCTATCTCTCTGTCTCTCTCTCTCTCTCTCTCTCTCTCGCAACAGTCCAAATATAACCTCGCCCCAATCTGATTTAACCACCGTGGTCTCATCCCCGGGGCAAACTGGACTCATTTGTGCGGAGAGAGAAAAAGAGAGAAACAGGAGAGGGGAGGGAAGTGAGAGAATAGAAAGTCCAGAAGAAAAGAAGAGGGTTTAAAGGGTGGAGGGCTATGAAGGGTGGTAGTGAATAGAAAGTGTGATGAAGAGAGGAGGGTAAGAAAAACGAGATGTGCTCAGTGAATGAGGTCACTAATTGGGTTGAGACTTGTAGCTCCCCTGCAATCCCTTTCCCTCGTTCCTGACAGAAATCAAATTATTTTGAAATTCTTTAATAAGAGCAAGAAAAATATGTTAATTTACAGGCATGTAGATTGCAAGAGGCTGAAAGAAGGGGGACCATTACTGGAACAAAATAACAAGTGGCCAGTATTAAGACCAATGTTATGTATACTCTATGATCCTTTGACTGTTTTCTTTCTCTTTTATTCAAGAAAGTTGAGGTAAGAAAAGAGATAACGACATGTATTGTCTCTGTCCTAGCCTTGTGTTACATTACTGCCATGCTAACCATAAATACTGTTAACTCTAATCCTAATCCTATTCGCTGACCCTACCTGATCCTGTTCACATAATGCTCCTGTTGGGACTTCCGGTCCAGAGAAGAAGACAAAGATATAGACACAATATGTTTTCCTAAAAGGAGGGAAGTAAATCTAATAATACCAACAAGAAAACACAGTGATCTGTCAGTCTCCTTGTAAAGTATTGAATAAAATAGCCATGTATTCAATTATCAGAAATTAAAAATTAAGATTAAAAATAGATTATAAATATATACTTTCCTTTCCTGTTTTTTCTTTTTGTAACCTTTTTGTTTTTTAAACATGCTGCATAAGTAAAAGTTACTGGTAGTGGCAGTAGAAATATTGAATATTATACTCTAAAAGCAGCATTTTAATCATTTTTTACACCACTACTACTACTTCTAGAAATAATAATAATAATAATACATTTCATTTACTACTTCTTGGCCACTTGGGGGCAGAACAACAAGCTGTAAACAAAAGATACCTTTAGAAGTCATTAAAGCTGCAATAACTGATTTTTTTTGGCCACAGAAACAAGCTGTGAACACAACATTGACGTATCGTAACATTTTAAGTTGATATGATGAACTTATTAACAAACATTAGCTTATTTACACATCACCAGATATGGAGCAACATTACGTATCATTTGAAGCCATGTTTCTGGCCACCTGGCAAATGTGATTCCAATATTCACTCTCCTTTAAGCTCTGTTTTGGTCTCCACCAACTTCTCCTGTCCGGCTCTTTAAATGTTTCACTATGTTCACCAGCTAACTTTGTCTGTCTGCCGTTTGATGTTGCGTAGGTAGTGTACAGTGAGTTTATCAAAGCATTTTCACTGGAAACAGCATCTGGAGACATCGCTGATGAGGGCCGTGAGAGTGAAACAAAACAGTAAAGTTGCAGATCCCTAAAACTAAAACAATGAGCTAAAAGTGAGATTATTCCTTGCAGGTCTGTCACTTCACTACGAGCGACATCTTTCACATTACTCATAGTCATTTGATCCATTTTTAATATGTATAAAAACAATGTGGGCACCTTTAAGGACATTAAAAATAGCAGCATCAAACCACAAATATCTGTATCCACATCAACCTTTTCAAACTCTATTAAAACCCAGTCATATATACAGCTCTTTGTAGCTGGAGGAGGAAGGATGGGACCTATTCCATTAATCCATGCTGAGCCGTGGAAAGCCTCAACAAGAATCTCCCCTCAAATCGCAGACAGAACACATATCACCTTCACTTTATGTTGGGTCCTGTTAATCTTTCAGCAGATATCTGTATTTTTTTCCTCAGTCTTAATTCTACCTATTTCATATCTGATTGACATTTCCGGGCAGAGAGCAGATGTTTTGCTACCTAATACATGGTCTTGACATCTGGGTTAATTCGGTGTGAAAGCCAATCTTGTGTTTGCAGAAAGATCTCATAGGCCATTATTAATCTTCCCTAAACCCAAGTAACAACAGCCTTCAGCCATGATATTTGACCAACAGCTTCTTAAATTTCTAAGCACCCAAATAAATGTTTGAATGAAATATAATGACATTTTTGTTTAATAGACTAAAACAAAGGACCCTTATATCCCAAACAATAGGTTGAAAAAGTCATCCGGGTTGCTGGAAGTGCAGGTTTTGAACAGGTGTCTCTCCGGGAAAGAGGTGTGAAAACTGCAGCTCTCCAAAGATGTTGAGTGTGCACAGTGGGTAGGAGTTGAGAGGTCCTTGACAATCAAACAAGAGCGTTGTGGAACATCGAGTCCTGCCTGGGCTTCAGGGATATCTTCTCTCTACTTTCCTGTCATTGGTAAAAATGTATTCTATCCCAAATCTTGTCCTGAGGCTAGTTCTGAATCATTTTACATTTGTAGGCCATGGCAGCAAGCAAGCACATGTGTAACAGTAGAACACATTCACAGTGAAAGCCTAAGATGTGAATTTACTTTCACTTAACGGAGGATAATCAATTTCTGCGGTGGTGTGAATCAAATATACATTTCATTTAAGCCAAGTCTCCTGACACTTTGTGAAAACAATATGATGTCTTAAAGTGCTGTCAACTGAACATAGTATGCAGGTGAAACGGACAAGACTAAAATTTTCAGTAGACTGTAAATATACAGTAATATAATATACAGTAAATATATTTTTAGTTGCCAGGGGGCCTCTATAGCACCTCCCCGGAAATCAAAGGCTGAAACTGGCTGAAGAGAGGATGGGAGCTATCTGCCAGGTTACTCCTCGTCTTCTTGCTTGTCCTTTCTGTAAAAAGTTCAGTCAAGGGCTTTTGGGGTTTGCCAACTATTCTGCTTGCCATTGACGCAATCCTAGAAAGTGTATTAGATCTACAGTTTAGGTGATCGTACCAGGCAGGAAGGTGAAAAGTTAAAACACTCTGAACAATAGCTTGTACACTAGTTCTGCTGACTAACACAAAGGCCGCTGAGTTTTCTAAGAAGATAAAGTCATTGTGAGCATCTCTTAAAAACAGACTCTGCGACACCATTAACGTTAATATAGTGTTTCAGTTAGAAGCATTAGAGCCCTGTTCCAGCCTCAGAATGTGATTTAAGCTGATTAATTGGGTTTACTTTTACATATAAGTGAGTAGCTTTAAGGTATATTCTGTACATTACGAACCATAATTTTCTGTTGTGAGATTCTTCGCTTCCTCAGACAGTCTTTTCCTAGAATGCAAAGAGTAAACCCCGATTAGGAAGTCATTGAAAGATTTAGGTGGAATAAGTCCTCTCAGGTCTGTACAAAGTCGAGTGCCGTTCTCATCCATTTTATTGAGCTCCATTCTGTGGGGTGTCAACTCTATATAAGGGGGGAAATCATTGCTGATGTTGAGATGAAATGACAATGAAAGAACAAAGAAAAATGGAAAGGATCGTCTTCCTCCTGAGCCCTGAAACAGTGACTGAACCGCTGTGACTGCCACTTCACATAGAGAGTAGATTAGACAAGCTTCCTTCAGCAGTCTGCACTGCTAGCCGCGAGCAGATCTCCTCGACGTGGTGGGCTGCTTCTATATAAGCTCTGTTTCAATGGCTTTCCCATGTGTCTGCCTTACCAGTGTGTGTGTGTGTGTGTGTGTGTGTCCTAAGGTGCCAGTTGATCCCCTCCATCTTACATTATGTTTGAATTCAGTATGCAAGTCTTCCTATAGGTGTGTTACTGTCATGTTGAAGCATGTATGCAAATTCTTTATCCGTGCAAGTGTACGCGAGTGTGTCTTTGCATTTATGTGTGTGTTAGCGTATGCGTGCCTGTGTAACACCAGCAGGAAACCACGCACTCACCAACTCAGCACCTGCAGCATTTGCCACCTACCTGCTGTGCTCACAGCTCGGCTGCCGGTAATTCATCATCACGGCCTACGTTCTGCCATCACATCCAATTATTAGGCGATTAGCAGACACACACATTCACACCTAACGATGCAGCATCACTTCCCATTACTGCCCCACGCATCATGACTGTTAGACAGGGTTGTAAATGACAGGGAGGTAGTTTAGGGGAGGAGCACTTTTTGTGTTAGCGTCTGTCAAACCCACTGAAACCTATCAAAGAGGAGATTCATGCATTTTTCAAGTTCACAACGCTTCATTCTCATTTTGTTGTGTTTGGCATAGTCATCTCTGGGTCAGCTTCCCCAAATCTAATAAAGAGCAGGACAGAGGCGCAAACATTGATAGCATAGCATCTGGGACCAACTGGCTTCCACACAGTCGATATGTCAGTCCTGACCTGAACTGGGCCTTTTCTAGTGTAACCTGTATTCCCACAAAATAATGTAGTTAGCTAATGATGAGCTCCTTGACCTTGGAAGCAATGGCTAAAGTGCTGCAACATTTCTAAATGCAACAGCATTTCATTGGGATAGATAGGCCACACTGTCATGAATACTAATAAGGGAGAGGAGGGGGAGAGGGGCAGGGGATGTATGTAAAATATTGAGAGATAAAGAGAGAGAGAAGGAGGGATGAGTGGAGGAGAGAAAAATAGAGGTGTAGTGAAAAGAGGATTAAGAGATGAGAGGAGAGGAAGAGGATGGCGAGGGGAGGACAGGTATGGTGGAGTTTAATGCCAATAACAGGCACAAACTTGGCACAAAGAAGATGACGCACACACAAATTATACTGTGTCAGCACTCTAGTATGAGGAATCTGTTTTGAGAGCAATCCTGCATCTGACAAGGGATCATCCCCACTTTGAACACATAGACAATTAAATGTGAAGGACCGAGCGTTTTTGTGCATTGAGTCTGTATGTCACTGTGAATTGGTAAAAGGCAGATTTGTTGCTTGTTATCAGCTCTCTTTGAAACAGTAAATACATGTTCCTTTGTTGAAAGGGCAGGGTCTTTCATTTTTCTGTGTGTATGTATGTGCCCAACAAGTCCTCCGAATGAAATGACAAAATTCATCGTTTCAAATGGCCCTCGAGAACGACACGAATAAGCGTTTTCCTGATCTGATGCCACTATCAGCAGGACAACGCCATTGTCATTGTTAGTTGAAGAAGTAAAACTGATCCCACACCACTAAGGTGAATGTTTAGTTAGGTTTGGGTACAGAAACGATGTGGTTAGGGTTAGGGGAAGATTGTGGTTTGTTTTCAAATAGCTACTTGGATAACGTAAGGGAAACATAATAGTTTTGGTTAAAATAACAACTTCATTAAGGTTTGAATCATCATGTTACAACAATAACCACGTGGTTAAGGTCGATTGAGGTCGGATCATGTTTCCACCACAAACAAACCGCTCCAGAGTTCGTTTGTTTTGGTCCGCACCCAAGTATGATTACTGTGTTTGCACCTGCCCAAACGAACCGCACTAACCGGACAAACGCACCAGGGTTCGTTTTAACCGAACCAAACTGGTTAAGTGTGAAAACACCCTAAGTCTTGTTAACAGACTAACATGAATTTGGCTTTTCAAAAAGCCACTGATGCAGGAAAAAGCCTAAATCTGTTAGCCGACATTGAAAGAACAAGATGTTTGATTAAGGTCTTTATCAGTTTCTATTGATGGTTGTTTTCCTGATGATATCACAGTATCTTAGTATTTTAAAATCAATGATTCATCATTACATCCTGATTTTTTGGTTTTATTTGTGGGTGATGTTGCAATTGAAGGTTATTCTACTGCTCTACTCACTTAAAATTCCTCTAGATTAGAGTTACAGCTAAACGTCTAAAATGTCAAATGAAAATGTAATCTGTCATGTATTTATATGAGCATTTACTTTTTATATGAGCTTATTCAATAACCTCTGCGTCCCTCGTATTCATTCAAAGACGCTTTAAAAAGCTTTGAGTGAAGCGTAACACAGCTGCTGCTCTGCTCACATTGCTGACAGGTACTTAAGAGAGGCATTTATTTCACATTCAGTGGATATCAAGCTCATTCAAAATATACACCCCTTCCCAAGGGTGGTAGATTGGTAGTCAAGTGCAGCACTGTTTTCATCAAGCTTTCCACACAGTAGAGCTCGGCACAGCTGCTGGCACTCCAGGTACCTTTTGCTTTTTTTAAATTTTTTTGAGGGACTGGCTTGCTTCTCCATCTTCACCATGTGTCAAGCGTTTCAATGCCTTTCAGTCAATGGGCGGGAATAACAATGGAGAATTGTAATTGTGGTTGTCAAGCTTGAAAATAACAAGCAATGTAAATGTGTTGTTTTATTTATCTACCGTTAAATGTGATTTTGTTTTGGATCATCCATCATTCTGCGACAGAAGATGAATTCGTTTTTTTTCCTTTTGACTTCCATTTAAATGCATTCACCTTGGTTGCAAAGTGAGGTAGTGACAGTTTTGCATTTCCTGTCCTTTTTCAGTGAACACCATAATACAAACACCTGAATAATATTAACACAATAGTCCTGCATTAAAAATGACCTTTGCGATCATCTGTGTTGAGTCTGTTACATTGATCCCATGAGCAATGCATGTAACAAGGCAAAGGCCAACGCATGTTTCTTGTGCTCTAGTGTAGCAAAATGTGTAGTCCAAAATGACTTGAGAGTGACGTGTTTCAGGTACGCACTATTATTACAACTATAAATGAAAAAAGTCAGTCACTGTATAAATGAATGCATTTCTTTTGCGCTGGCAAGTAAAATCTATGACGTCAGGTCTGTCTATGACATCGTTAGCAATACTGCTAATGAGTAGCTACAAAATACGAAGTCGTTCTATTTCCTCTGTAGACAAATTAACTTGTTTAACACTGGTAAAACAAGAGATCGCTTGGTTGAATAACAGGCTGGGTGTAAATGAGTTCTTGGGTGCCAGCACTATATCAGTCAAACTGACAGGTGAAAATAATTTAAATTAAAGTGTTGCATGTTTAAAAAAAAAGTCTGTATGAAATGTGACAATTTATTGTGTAATAGAAGTTTTGTGTTTTATGTGACTGGTTTATGTGAAGCTCATTATTTAAGCTAAGCTAATGTTTTTCTTCTCCTTTTAGTTTTGTCTTGCTTGTTCTGACTAAACAGCTAAATTAAATTTAAGCAAAGATGATTTCTTTGGCATTTAAATCTTATTTTATGCAACATAGAATATAAAAAAACAGGGAAATGACATACTACATTTGAACAGCTTTCAAGGTTTAGTCTCAGGCCAGAGTCAAAGCATCATAAACAGTTAGACAAGATAAAGAGTTGGTGATCCATTGTTCATAAAATAATCAACAATGGCAACCAGGTGAAGAAGTAGACTCATTAATCCAACTAGAAAAAGGAAAATGTGTGTGTGCTCACTACTGAAAATTTGCACTTGAAACATTTGAAATACTGTAAAAAGTGGTTGAGTGAAGCTAAAAACGCTGAGTAAAATGGAAAGGCTGAAAGAAGTTGAAGTGTCAGTTGAAGTGTAAATGATTAATTGAACTGGAAGGGTCAGTCAATTAACAAGTCAGATCCTTTGAATCATTAATACTGGTTAACATGACAGACAACATAAGTCCACAATACTTTATATGTTAGAACAAAAGCTCAGCTATTTAAGTGCAATAGCAGCAAACACATAGAGGCCTATTTCTTTTGTTTACAACTTCTTTTGCACCTGCTATGAAGATTTTTTGACGTGTGCAAATACTCTGACAGCTTGGTATGTAATTTAGAAATCACATTAGCTGTGAATCCTCTCATTTACAGCTCGGTAAGTCGAGGGTGAGGTGACCGCGGCCTCGCTGACAGCCTCACAGTGATGTGAGAACAACACTGTTGTGAGACAAAGAGAGAGCACAGAGAGCATAAACTGTGTTCATCCAAACAGGAGCAGCGATGCTGTGATGTGGCCTGGCGGAAGCTGTTCTTCCACAGTGTGCATGCCTGCTGGAATGACATAACCTTGCTGTGCACTCAGCAGAGGAATGAGTCAGGGATGAGTCCGTCCAGCTACACACAGCGACCTGGGCTCCCTGCAAGCTGTCTAAGCTGGAGTGACATGGCTTGCTGTGATAATACTGCTGGCAGTCACAACATGAGCATGAAGGCTTTAAAATGGCTACAGCTGCTTGATATGTTTGACCGCCTCATAGCTAACAAGACTTCTGTAACAAATAGCACACAGGGACGATGGGATCGTACAGTGTGAAGGGGGCTGAAAAGAGGTAGATGTTCTAGAAAATCATCCCAGAATATAAAAAGAGTATATGACACTATTTTTCATTTGCATCTGGATCTAGTTCTGCATCAAAATACACAAGGTGATAAGACAATCACGCAGAGTTTTTAAGACTACTTATATCCTGACTTTGTACAAGATGAAATGAGTCAGACTCATGACCACTTAGGTATGGTCATTTAAATAGTGCCATCTAAAGGTGAAATGCCATCAGATGTTAGCAGGATTGCTCAATATTGATGTGTGCAAGTTTCAATCTAAATTGCTTTCAATTACACAATGCATTGCAAGAGTTATGGCCATTTACAACAAAGCGGTCTTTTTTTGAGTGAATCAAATATATCTTTTATCAAATCTTGTGAAAAAAAGTCCAAAATGGCAGAGGAACTGTTGAGGCAGAAATGGACTTTCTATTGATTTGTCTTAAACCAAGAAATCCGGGGCCAGTTTCACAGAGTGAGACTTTGACTTTGTATGTAACTAATCGTCAGACTTTAGATAGATGTCTAAATTCATCCGTTGCACAAAGCTGTCTACTTCTGGAAAGGACATTTTACAGGGAAAATTCAGACTGTAACAATACACGGAAACAGTAAATAATATTAATCTCACAGGCGACAGAGCATCAAAGACAGGCTCATACTTTCCTTAGACAAACAAAAATGGTTGCATTTACTGCAGTCCCTAAAGACACTGTTAGCAAACCACGAATCAGGAGCCATTGTTTGTCTCTTTTAAAATATGTCAGTCTTTATATTTTGGGAAGCTGCATTAGACAAAGAGCAAAATGAAGACTGGCTACACTATAGACCAGTCTAAAGTAACTTTGTGAAAAGCGTAAACTGCTTTATTATAAATGGGCACACAGTGGTGATATTTGCCTCAAACCAAATCAGCTCTTTTCTAGCACATACTTTACGAGATTTTGTATAAAATATGGGACTGAAACAATAACTTCCTCAGTACTGGTAACAAGGATGATCACACACAAGCATCACAGTATTAAGGCACATTTATCTGTTATATTAAGAAGCTTAATGAATGAATAAATATGTGAATTGACGTTTAACAACTAAATCCATCACAGAAAATGGAAACGACTGTCTCAATAAACCATTATGCAATGCAGTCACAAGACTTGTTGTTAATAGTAGGAGATTTGGAGTCATAGCTAAAGAGAATCTGACAGTTAAACTTTCCTTTCAATGCAATGAGCAATCAAATGGAGTACACCAATAAAATTACCTGTTTTTTTGTTAAGATGCAAACATACAGACTCTCAGCCCGCCTTAAAAAAACAAACTCTTTTCTTAAAGCACACAGTGACGCTTTGTTGTTCAGTATTGCCTTCTACCATTGATACATTGAGTACACACCATCTTAAAGCTAATTTAATTCCAATCCACAAAGGCAGTGGAGTGACCTCTATGTTCAAGCTAAATGTCGACTTGATCAAGTGAGTGCTCGGTTCAAGACTGGCCCACGAAATAACAAATTTGCTTCAACCTTCAGTGTGCTCTCTCCAAATAGAGGATCTGTGGCTGGGAAACAACAGCTAGCATCTCTGGCTGATGGGGAACCATCCTTGATATCACTTAATGTACATCATTCAAGTCATCCTTCTTAAAAGTTTCTGTAAATTAATACGGCAAATAATAAGAGATGACAGATCCCTGTTTTATACCTCAAATAATCTGTTTACTGTATGTCCTTCAAATCCCCCAAATCAGGCAGAAATTGTTGAAACAGGGTGGTGTTAAGAGTATGTTGCCAAATTGTTCCATAGAGCAATTTGAGAGGGAATTTGTTCCTGTAGCTGTCAAGTGTTTATAGTAATGCACCCCCTGGGTATACGGCTGATTACGTTCTGATGTATCACAGTTTTTATTAGGTCAGGTTTTTTTCACAGGTAGCTTGTGTAACTGCATAGTTTTTGTGGAGAAATATTATATTATATTATATATTATATTAATCTGCATCTGCCAGTACTACAAGTGATCATGTTGAAGGAAAAAGTCATAGCAAAAACATCCAGATTGTGCTGTCGCTAACAAAAGTTTATTATCGCCATCGCTTTCTTTTGTCTTGAAACAATGTGGTTAAACAATAGTTAAATGTCAGTGCTGTGCATTAAAATCAATAGATAATTGACACCCTCTGAATTCTCCCTTTACTTGGCTATTGATGTTTTGCCGAAGAATAACAGACCCAAATTCAAATCTAAACACTAACTACTTAATGCCTAACCTTTAGCCCAAATCTTATCTTATCTCTGAACCCACATCCTTCCACAAACTATTATATCTTTACTGTAATGCTAAATTCAAGAGCTAATTCTAAACAGTCCCCTCAAGCACTGCAAATTACTTTTTGGTAAAATCGTGACATAATTTAACATCTGATTGTCAAGACTGGAGTCAGCTGGTTCAAGTTTCTGCAGTTTGAACATGTGATCTTACAGACTAAAATGTGCAATACTTTAATCTCTTGCCTCCCGCTCACATCACATCACACCTTCATTTAAAAAGTCTTGATGTCCTTGTGTAAGATAGTGAATGAATCAAATCATTACCCAGTAAGAGTTGAGTGCCAAGAAGTTTTGGAAAGACAAATTGTGTGTCTCCAGTCTTGTTTGGGTGTACGTTGTACCTGCTAAAATATCTTACAAAACAACATGATTTGACAGAGAAAGTGAAAAACATGTTTTCTGTGAAAGCAGATAAACAAGTGTGTTATCTCTTAAAGAGGGGTTTATGCAAAACAAGAATTATCTAGTCTTGGGGTGGATTTTGCTGTTTGAGATGTTATTTAAAGCGTAAGGCTGTTATTCCTCAGTGATTCACCAACTTTCCATGACGTGATGAAAATGCAGCATTTGAAAAAAAATTTAAATATTCTGAACTGCCCCTTGGGGGGATGTTAACTCTGGAGGATATCCAGTATATCCATCCATCCATTATCTATACCGCTTATCCTCAGAGGGTCGCGGGGGGGCTGGAGCCTATCCGAGCTGACTGGGCGAGAGGCGGGGTACACCCTGGACTGGTCGCCAGCCAATCACATGGCTGACACATAGAGACGGACAAACATTCACGCTCACAGTCACACCTACGGGCAATTTAGACTCATCAGTTAACCTAACGTGCATGTCTTTAGACGGTGGGAGGAAGCCGGAGTACAGTGGGACACATACCCTGGAAGTAAACCCGGAAGCTAGAATATTTTTTTGGCATATGCACCAGGCGAGCAATCCTATTGGACTGAATAGGCGCCATCTTTGGGTCCGGTATCCAGTTCTTATAATACATCCATGGTAAATACAGACACCGGCTGCCAAGATGCTTCCAATCAGAACACCCTCTGCAATAAGGCGGTCTATTTAAATCTGTCAATGCTCGGCCCACTCCTGTTAAGCTCATTTGCAAAGTCTGCTGCTGTTGCTCATGTAGCGTTTCATAAGCAACAATTATCCTGCTGGCACTCTGAATAACGTCGCTTCAGGACAGCTTTTTGGAGGAATGGGGCAGAATAATCATGTTTGCACCGTCATCTCTGCCGCTGCTGCCAAGCCTTTGCACCACATTAGATGTCTGATGCCTCAAACCATTGATGCCTTGGCTGGTGTATAATGCAGACAACCAGGCGGACAGGAACAGCTCAGGGATTTTCATGGTAAAATAATGATACAAAGGCTTACAGGCAAAGGCAGCAAGTCCAAACAGAAATAGCAGAGGATCCACAGGTTAACAGGAGCAGGGCAGGTAAAAAGTTTAGGTTGAAGAGGCTGCAAGTAACATTGACAACATCACAAACAATAGAAAGGGCTGTACTTGTACTTGTAAGCAGTACTTGAGTAAATGTACATAGTTAACTTTCCACCACTGGATATGAATATGCTCAAATATTTACAGTATGAACATGTGCAGCAGTTACCAAAATACATACAGTAGTATAAAAATGAATACACTATAGGTCAGGTATATACAGTATAGACAAGGTACTTGTAGCTGGTAGTCTAATCCCTTCAGTTCTGACTACCTTCCCTCTCTTGGATACCATCCGACCACACTTATCTAGTCCGAATGACATTCCAGTGTCGTTGCTGTAGATCCTGGTGGTGTGGATCAGTGAGTCGATGTCTCGCTCACTCCTGGCATACAGCTTGATGTCATCCATGTAGAGGAGGTGGCTGATAGTTGATCCATTCCGCAGCCGGTGATGATCTGGCTGAGAGGGTTCAGACCTATGCAGAACAGCAGCGGGGACAGAGCACCTCCTTGGTATATGCCGCACTTGATGGTGACTTGTGCAATTGGCTTGCAGTTGGCCTCTAGGGTCATTTTCCACAGCGCCATTGAGATATATATATATATATAGCTGAACTAAACTATATATTATGTTATACTATATTACTACATTTCACCTTATACTATATCTCACATACTATATTATAATGTACCATGTTATCAGCTTAATATGTTACATTGACTTTTGCACTGTATTCTATATTATATTTATATTATATGTTCATTTTAATACAGACAAACACTGAGTACCATTATTAATCATATTAGTCTGGTGTACATTGTTTACATGTTGCTGACTCTGCTGCTATTAATCACAAAAACATTTTTATTGTATTATTATTTTAGTTTTATATACCTCTTGTCTGTACTCACTGCTGTGCTTGTGCTGCTGCAACAACCACATTTATCTTATCTAATCTTATATCTTATCATATATAGTACAGGTAAGTGTATGTACAGTAGTGTGGCAGTAAGTCAGCAACAAGTGAGGCGGAGACAGTCAGTCGTTTTTCAGGCCTACAATGAAGTCAGCCTGTACTTCTGGCTACAACCTGTTCCTGTACCTGTGAGGAACAGAGGCTCGCGCAACTGCGCGGATTTAATTTTGAATACAAGCTATGCTGTGAGTGCAGTGTTTTAATCCCTGGGCGAAGCTTTTGTATTTCTGGCTGTGCAGTGTGTTTTAGTGAAGCTATAATGGCTTAATGTTGTCTCATGTGTTTTGTTTTAGTGGAGAATAGTTATGTCATGTTGTAATAGTGGTTTGTGTCTCAATTTGTGCTTGTTGTTGTTGTTGTGTGTGCTCTAGTCTAAATGGTTTAAATTCAACATTTCTGTATTTACAACAGAGCTGATTGCTGGTGTTGAAATGGGCCCGCTGGCCTGGTGAATGTTACAGATACCAGGGTGTTATTTTTAATCTCAGTCCTATCACTGCATGTGTTCTCCACTGTGATACAGAGGATCAGCACTTCATCAAGGTAAGTGTTTGCTGCTTCCTCTAGCTTGCATCTTGAGAGCGGATGGCTTTGGCTCTGTTCATCATTTTTTGTGCTGGGCGTTGTGGCTGAATGTTTTGTTCTCTCAGATGTGTTATTATGGTTGATGCCTTGGCATCTGCTGGCTGATAATCTAAATTATGCTGCTGTCCATCTATCCATTTTTTAAATATTTGATATCATAGTAAATCCACTTTTGCTGGTTGTTTGGCTTGTGACATATGTTGCTTTCATGCTGTTGAACGACATTGTGGTGAAATATGATTTTGCAGGTTTTCCCCACATGTTGTTGTCATTGTTTTGAGGGATTTCCTATAAACCAGATCTAAAGTAGAGAGCAATAACATACTTCGGTTTTAAGGATGTAGACGCTGTTGTCTTGCACACAGCCCACTCATAAAAATGATTTGTCATTTTTCATTCTTGTTTTCTCCCCACACTTAGTATTCATTCATTCATTCATTCTAAGCATTAAAAAACATTTCAGCTCACACCGATGTCATTATGTGACAGCTTGCGTTTCTATTCTTCATATCGTAATTACATCTAAACTGCTGAGCCGCTGTTATACTGTTTGCTGCCGTGCACATTGCCACCTTAAGCTCATATTCATGTACTGACGGTCCTCGGCTGCTTATCTATGCTACATAGCGTTTCACAAGAAGAGATTGTCTGCTCCGAGCCATAAATTTTTGTGATTTTCAATATGCATAACTGAAAAATTATTTGCTGCTTCATATCGGGTGGACTGCTGGGTTTAGATTTGTACGTCTCATTTCCCTAGATAGTATATTCCCCTCAGTGGCTGGAGGTGGTTTGTGGGGAATGGCCACTCGGCAGCTTGCACCGAGCCCTCGCAGAGTAGATCCTACATTACAGCTAGATCAGGCTGTGTGTCTGTAGTGAAGGTTTGGGCGGAAGTTTGCTGACCGAAGTTGTGTCTCAATTCAGGGGCCGCATCCTACGAATGTGTGAAGGCAGAACCTTGTTAAATGAGACGGTCTGGACTACGGAGGATTTCCTATTTGCATCACGAAGTGCTTGTCGCCTACTAACCTTGATAGCTGCAGTTGAGGTTTGAGGTTTTTAAGGCCGCTTGGTTTCTTAACATTTGTATCTTAAGCTATTCGAGTGAGTCGAAACCCAATACTTACATTTAAAAGTGTAATCCTGCTCGGCCACTGTTGACGGTACGTTGAATGAATGAATCTTGGGATAGGTTGGGCCGCAAAGGATACAGCCGTTGGATCCTCCAAATTCGGGGGGAAAAAAGGCCACATTTGACGGAGCTTTTGAAAAGGGACGCATTCGGTCTTCAAATGCAGCCTTCACAAGGATGCAGCCCTTGAATTGAGAGACAACTTGAAATGAAATGAAAAAGTGTCATCAATGTACAGTACAGCATTGAAATGTGTTGCAAAACTGGGATAAACAAGCACCCTCCCCCTTTTCTGGATTTTTCATTAACTGTTGATAACACACTTTCAGGCACGTCTCGTATTTGAGAGATTTTATGTTATTTTTTTTATGTCTTTATTATCCAGAGTTTCATCATTTTCCCAGGAGAGTTCACACTTTTCTAATCCTCCAAGGCTGTTTTTTTCCCTCTGTTTTATCTACCACTTTGTCTAGAGGGAGCGTTTGTCTGATCCATGTAGTTTGTGTCGTCCCGCTCCTATCTGCTGTGACAGCATTTGGCCTGGAGAGAGACTTTATACCAGTTCAAGCTGGATACCTACATTTTATAGTTTGTCTGGGAGGATGTACTTGTACAAGTGTTTGAACACACAAGTGTGCAGTTTGTGTTAAACAGTTGATGCTACAGAATGAATTAATTGTTAGGTACAGAATAATATGAGACTCTGCCTCATCAAATACATACAGACTTAAGAAGCAGTTCCACTACTCATTTTAATGAATAGTTTTTGGGTGCTGAAGTTTGGTTTTCTTCTGGTCCGTTTTGTGTTCACACTGACTTATTACAAACAAATCAGGGTAGAAACATGACTAAAAAGAGCCATCCTGTACTCTATTCTTACAGGGACATTTCCTGGTCTATATGTTTCATTCACTTTTTTTAGTGGGGAACTGCTAAAGTGCACGCACTTATGTGTGACCATGGTTACCAAATGATCTTGCAAGCTTTTAAAGTAATGCTAAAATCATATCGCACAGTACCGTAGTTGGTCTGCTTTGCTAAACGGGTTACAGCAACAGAGTTCACGAAGTGTTCATCAGTGAAGTAGTTCAGTTCATGTGGTCCCGGAGTTAGTGCGTGGGTCGTCACGTTTAACTCTCTTTTTCATTTGAGAACTGCAAAAATACACATAGGGGACACAAGCCACGAACCAACTCTGGTTTAACTCATTTTCACTTTCAGGGAAAATCCCTGCACTCATATAGTGACCCTAGTGACCATACCATTACCATTACCATTACCATGTTTACAAAATTTGTATAAATCTTGTATAAGTATAAGCTGTAAATTGCTTGCAGAGATTGGGATATCACTTTCTTCCTTAACCGTTCTCGATCCGTGGAAGATGTCAATAGTGTTTAAGCTTTTGAATTAATGCTAAAGTCATGTATGCTGAGTCCTGTGGTTAATCTGCTTTGCTTTCAAACCACAAACAAACGACACCAGAGTTCGCTTGGAACTGGACCCTCTTTTTCAGATCTTGTTATGGTTGTGTTGTCCACACCAGAGTGCTATTGACAGCTTTCACACCAGCTCAAACGAACCGAATCAAATGGGCAAACGTTAGTTTGAACCCAACCAAACAGGTGAGGTGTGAAAGCACTCTTAGTCTCCCATTATCTAAATGCTGGCTATAGATTTTTCTACCCTGACAAGAATATAATTTTGGAAGAAACGCTAAATACTTTCAAGCTTTTAGAACCATTTGTGAGGAAAAACTATGCTGAATGTTGCCACAAACTAGTGGCATCTTCAATCAACAGAGCCAGCTTTGGCCTTCAGAATCATCTCCGCAATCAGTGGAACCAAACCATTAAGCTGGCTTCATCTCTTAAATGAAGTTAAGCTCTGCTGCGCTGATGGGTGATAAAGATCTCTGACCTCCTGCCTGTTCCAGCGAAGCCCGACTCTCCCCAGCAGGACCAGGGAGGTTTGACCGAGGCTTTTCCACCTGGGGCTCTCTGTCACTGGAACATGCCTGAAGTGACAATTAATGACAATTACCGTAGCCGAGAGAGGCACTTTGGCAGATAGGGTGAGAGAGAGGGAGAATTGGACTGAGGGGATCACTGAGACATAATGACTGTGGTGAAGAAGACAGAGATGGAGGTGGTAGGAGGAGAGATGAAAAGAGACTAATGTGATTATTTTGCTTCTGGCAGCAGAAGACATATACTAGCCTTGGCATTGGAATGTTTTTTCCCTCCTGTCTAAGTGACAAATATACTGCAGGTTCGCAGGTATACGTCTCATAAATATCATGATTTATTTAACTTTAGTTCTCAGCTCTGCTAAAGAGGGATGAGCGACAGTGAAACATATTGGGTGGGAGGTGCTGAGGCATTATGCTCTGGCAGAAAAAAGTTTCTTCCTTTTTAAGCAGCAAAAAGCCTCCCTCTCCCCCCGCTCAAATTCCATTGCATAAAATGCTTGCTTAGTCTCGACTACACTTGACTGGAGAAAAGAAAATGCCTGAGGCTAGACTCACTGTGATGAAACAGATCCCTGGAGCCCAAGTAAGTAAAAACCAATGCAAATAATTAGTTCTGAGCTAATAGCTCTCAAACAGCAGAATAAAGTGTACTTCCAGTGAAACTGTGCTGGTCAGGTTCTCCCTACTGACACATTAATTATAATCAACTCTCAAAGAGGATTTGTACTCAAGATAGCCATGGTTCTGAGCAGAAATAATGCTTAATTATTACAGTCATTTTTAACCTTTTTGCATTTAACCAACCAGCAAATACTGAACAATGTTAAATGCATTGCCAGCTTTTTAAATGTATCAGGCCTTGTTACTTTACCTTATTATTTTGCATATTTTCTTACTTACTTTTAGCAACCATATGGATTTGGGGAACATACAGTATCTATTTTCGAGGGCGTCATTTCCACTGTCAATGGATGGACATGTCCCCCTCACTTTTCATAATCCTATTTTGGTTTTTATTTACAGTTAATATTCTCCTTTTGAGAACCAATGAAAAGCCAGAAGAGGACAGTGCTCTTAAGATGCAGACACAACATTTTCTAACTCAAAGTATCAGGTTTCCTACGGTGGCCCTTAAGGAAAAACACATGCAAAAGCAAAAACATTAACATCAAATACTTGCATTTCTCTTCATTTTTGTATGCGTTTTGGTATTTATTGCATATTTTGATTTATAGGTTTTTGTTAATGTCTGTATGTTTGTTTTTTTTTGTCCTTAGAGGCCACCGTAGAACTTTGTCAAGGAAACTAAAAGTCTTTTAAGTGGCTAATGCATTAATAATTTACTGTACACAGCATTTCTTTCTTTTTTTCTGCCATGCTACTTATTTTGAAAAGCCTAATAAACAATTTCACCATGATTGTTATTTGCTAGATTGATATACATCCATATAAAGACAGGAAATGGCCTTCACTTGCATTATATGTTTTGGTTAAAGACCTCTGACTTCATTGTATCCTTTCCACTTCTGAAACCAAACCTACGCCCTTCACAATCACTGTGAAGTTTTGTTTTGTCCTACATGCTGTCTTTGGTCCATTGTGGTACTTTGCAGTCATACAGAGTCTTTGTGGTGATTTGTGGGATGCCATAATCCAACAGTAGAAGCTCATTTTACACATTAATACCTTGAAGTGAAAATCAGTGAAATCAGCTGCTCTGTTTAGTTGGGGAAAAAAAACCTGCAGACATTTTTATGACAACGGATTGGACGCCACTGAATAAAAAGGCACTTTGCTCTCGAGTCTGTACTTGAGATGCTGTTGGAAGTGCTGAGAGCAGCTGGAGTCTCTTGTGTTGAGTTTTTCTTTCAGATCAGACAGTTGGACTCATCCCTGAAAGTAGGAAACATTCTCCTGCCTCCAGTGGTTTGCATTTGAGCTTGCTTTTTAGTTTTGCTCAAGCCGAGGCTAAATAAACCTGGACAGAGCCAACAGCGGGTCTCACGCATTCCTTCTATCAAAGATCTTTCAGTAGTGTGATGGTCAAGTTCAAAACAGCTACTGGCAAATTCACCCAATGAAGACCGAACAGCTGCAGTCTTTTTGTGTTTTTATAGTCGAGCCTGAAATGCAGCCTTACAGAGATCAGTGGTATTTCAGCTGGGCATGTACTATCTCTTTCATCACAGTTGTCACAAATGATATGTGAGGGTGATGGTGACCTTGGGAGTGGAGGTTTAGACCACCAGAAGGGCCAGAGAATCAAGAAAATCTGCTCTCACAAACGAGGGAAGTACATTTTCCCAAATAATAAAAAAAAAGAGAGAAAAAATTATTTTGCTGCTACAGTTTGCCTGAACAAATCAATGTTTCCAGCATCTCAACAGTGTGTCTAAGTGTGCATGTGAATTTGTACTGGGTAACTCTACTGCTGTAGAGATCTTGTGGCCACGTCTGCTAAATATACAGTCACCCAGCCGTATAGGCAATAACAACAGACCTGTATTGGATTGCCTTGTTGTGCGCTGCCATAAATTGCTCAATGAATCTTACTGCATCAACTTGTCTAAAAGACACAGGACATGGGTCTCTGTAGTTATTGTAATATATTAATATTTTCCATTTCCAATCACTGTGTGCTGAGCAAGTTTTTCTGACTCTGCCTGTGCGACTGTCTGCAGCCAACTGATGGTGTTCAGGTTGTTTTTATGGGTCGCCTTGACAATTTTATGCAGCGTTTTCAAGTCTGAACTACTCAGTCTATTACGATGTGTCTCCATTTTTTTTTACAAGAACTCGTGTAGTCGATAATTTTGAGATGTTGTCATCACATTTATTTGAAATTAAAAGACAAGATTTTCTAGGTATTGTCATAGGTATTGTCTTGTCATGTGTTCAACGGGGAAGCAAACTCATTAAAACTTTCTTTCTTTTCTGCTGCAGTAGCTTTTTCATTTGCATGGGAGCCACCATGACATACTGAGTTAATGTGAATGCGCTTCAATACCTCTGTAGTCTACTAAAAATTTCTTCCAACACAATCCTTCATATATCCAATCCACTATCTACCAATTACTCCACCTTACTTTCCATCTATGCATTTTAAACAACAGAAAAATGTGTATGTAATGCTATACAAACTTCCCCCTGATGGACACTAATGAATAGGACGGGTCATAATGTTGATGTCTGACCTTAGTAGCAGGGGGTGAAAACATGATGCTGCCCACACTCCCATAGTAATTGCTTTTTTGGTTTAATGAAATTCCTCTCGCGGACAGTCGCTCACCTTGAGAGGTGTCCTTGCATGTGTTAAAGAAGTAGAGGCAAAAGTTTTCCTCTGTCTGTGAGGAGAATAATCTCATTGTTTTTTTCCCTCTAGAAAGTCTCTTGAGTTGACTCAATGGTGGAACGAAATTCTTCTCACCTTAAATGCCTCACAGATCTCTGCGCTGGAGAAAAGTGAAGCAGCAAGATTGACAACCATTAACATTATGTCCATTCGAAACTGAGTTCACATTTAGCAGAATACTTTATATTTTAATTCCCTGCATCATTGAAAATATAAAATATATTTTGTCATGGTGTGTCACATTGTGTGATCATACTTTCCTCATGTTTAATACCGTGTCTACACAGGCAGCATAGTTAAAGAAGCACACAGGATGCGTTCAGGCACAGTACTGCGTGTGTAGAAGCTTTTACCTTCCTACATCTCCTGCACATGCTTTCGTTTACTTTAAATTCATGTATATCTGAGTATATGTGGGTAAAAGTGGGTTTGTATACTGCACATGTGAATGTCTTTGTGTGTGTACAGTATCATCATATCTTCTATAATTATATTAGTTTAATGTGCAAACAGATCAAATTAAAAATAAAAAATATTTACAAAAAGGCAAATAAGCAGAAAAGTTTGACCTACTTTGAATTTCAGGGCAGTTTAAAAGACAAAACTTTATTAATTTGTGCCTGGTTTAATATCTGCTTCATACGTCAGAGTAGCTCAAGAAACAGTGGTGTTTTAAATTTAGCCACACATTACCAACAATGAAAAATTTACTCATTTATGGTAATAGCTCAGTGATTTATAGAATAATGTGATATTTGAACCCTTTCAGCTACACTGTCACAATAACTCCACACTGTAAACAATGGGTATTAAGTGCATTTAGATTTACATCCATGCTTCTAAGAATGAAAAATGGGCCAATGAAATTCAGGTGTGCATTTGATTAATACCCCTGCCTCTCCCTCTGTGTCTTATGGCAGCTTACAACCTCCTGTCCTCTGGGAGCAGAGGGAGGAAAGTCTAACAGAGTCTGACAGTCGTTGTAACCGAATTCTAATTAGATTATTCAACGACTATATTAATTCAGGAGCAAATCACTTTACTTACTTAGCATCAGGCTGTCAGGCTGTGTTGTGGAAAGCTGGAGCAGCATAATAAGGTTTTAAGTGCCCTCAGATATTGGAATTGTATTAGCCAAAGTCAAAAGAAACAATCCTGGCCAAGCATTGTGTAGGCAGTGGAGAGCTAGGAGGTGGGGCCTGGGGTTGGTCTGTGAATCTAAATAAGCTACAGACAACATGTCCACTTAAGACCATACTTGCACCAGCAACATTGACTGAAACTCTCCCATACACCCAGGGTTAGGTATTTCTAGTGGAACAGCTTCCAAGTTTTAAAGGAAGTGGGGATTTGTTAAGAAGCACGGTATTGAATTCTTACTTATCTTCTCCTCAAAGAGAAGGTTTGACCTGCATTTTCTGCAACAGGAGTTGTTGGTGTCCCCAGTCATTTGTTTTCTTACTTAAATAATATGACAAGAATCTGAACCACGCTTTGATAAGAATCGAGACATAATTTGAATCTGATCAATACCCAACCCTATATATGCATGCATTCAAAATGGCAGCATTTTCATGAAAAAAGCTATAAAAATGTAAATAGAAATGGGACTGATAGACTGACAGAATATTTTGGTATAAAACCAAGTGTGAGCTGTGAGTCAGCTGTACGGTTGCAGGTATTGAAATCACTCACAGTTGGATGCTGCCTCGCTTCATAATGCCTCCAAAGCTCTCACAGAGCTCTCACAGCAAAACCTCAGAAACCAGTAGTTCTGCAAGTTTCTGCTGGTTTGTGCCACAGTGGATTTAATTTAATTTCCTTCGACCTGACTTGTCTGGACCCGTAGTAATTGGTTTCACCTGACAGTTGGAAGTCCTTGACAATGCCGATCCTTAACTCCACGTCATCCTTTGATTGACCTATTGGGCTCCTCGATCTTGTTCCCCTCCTTCTCGCTAATATCCACCAGAATCCTCTCAGATCAACTCTCGTGTCCAGGGACTTGGACCGGGCTTCATTGAGAATGGATCATCTTGATGTTTCAGCTAGTATTCTCAAGGTAGCTGCGGGGGTGATACAATCAGGCGGTGTTTGCGCTGGAGAAACATCCCTAGTTCGAGCCTTTGTAGAAGAAGCCTTTTAAAGGGAAATCTCAGTGAGTTTGGGGAATTAGTACTTGCTGGAGTGTGATAATGTGCATGCATTTCTATGTATGTGTGGGAGGGTTGGGGTACCAGCGTGGGACGTTTTGAATACTTCAGCTTAACCTTCGCAACACTGGATTGAGAAAAACAAGGAGGCAAGAGGAACATGAAAGCAAGAAAGAGGAGGACAGACGTTTAGAAGAGTATGAAGAAAGCCAAGACAGCGAAAGAAAGAAATGAGAGATGCAAATAGAGGGAAGAGCTTGGAGAGAGAGGGCAGAAAAGGTGTTTCCACTTTATGTGAAACTCCTTTTCATGCAGTGTAATCACATACAGTGTATTGTAAAGGCTGCAAATGTTCCAACATTTGCTGAAGTGCTTTTTATTTATCCTTTTTAATTATCCTTTGTGGCTGTAGCTGCATAGATTCAGCTAAATGCCTTTTACTCTATATACAATATGCTTAGCCCAAGGTCATTCTTAAAACTTGGCAGGTAGTCAGCTGAGGCCTGATTTATACAGTTTTCAAACCTGTGAAATCCCAAGCTAACCCTGTTCCGGCAGGGTTGTGTCTCTCTGGACTAAAATCATTTAATTTTAGACTCTGCCAGTGAGCAGAATGAAATGCTGAGGTCTAAAAAGCTTGAAGAAAGCAGTAACTGTATGTCACAGTGATCTGGACCTTTGGGAATGACTGATGACTAGAGTAATAATGCCTATGGGACCTCCATTCCCGTATTTTCATGTGGTAAATATTAGAAAATAGAGTTCACCTCACCTTTCAGTTGGCAACAATGAAATGCCTGTGATCAACTGTATGGAATTACATATTAATTTAACATAAAACAAATAAAATAAATGATTTTCATCATTAATTTGGGATCATAGTACTTAAAATGCCATGTCAGGACACAACCGCTGGCTGAATTTGTTGATTTGTTGTTGCGCAGAATAAACAAATGAGTGCTATCCAGGAAAAAGCCGTCACAGTAGTGAATACACTCAACTGATTGACAAGCAATATCTGGGATTAGTTTGCGATGAGAGTTTAGTGCCGAAGCTAAAAACTGAGATTAAACAAGTGAAAATGAAGATCCCCTGGATTACCACCTTAATGAATTGGGTTTTAAGTGTATTAATAGCCCACCTGTTCCTTTCTGGCTCAGTCTGGATAGTGGCTGTCCTGGGGTTTTTAAAGATACATTAAAATGTAAAAGAGGACCGTAAATGCCCAGTCAGCTCTCATTGTAGCTGAGGTGTTATGTGCCCCACAAAGGTCTCTTGGCTGTAAGCAGTTCACAAGTAACCATTCAGTGTTAAAGCCAAATCCAGGGTGTTCAGTTTTATTGTGTTGGTTACGCTTTTAGTGACCAAGTGAATTGCTGAGACCTAGGGAGGCACTGACATCGCTACAACAGGGTCCAGGGGTGTGTATTATTAATTGGGCTGTTGTATTATTCATTTTACTCTTTGTAAACAAAGACTGTAAACTGTAAACCCAGTTTATTTATCGCATATTTAGAGCAGAAACCAAAAGTAACTGAAAATTAGGTACACCTTGCTAAAACTGATGTGGTCTAATACAACAGCTCTCGACTAAATCCTACCTTCATGAAGGTTATAATGTTCAGCGTTTTAAACTATTTTAGAAAGGTGTTGTTAATAGAGTTGTTAATAGTTAGTCTACTGTCCTTGATATATTGGAGGTGCTCAAGCTGACGTGTTTAACTGGCTTGTTTTTTCTGACCAACAGTCCAAATCCCAAAATGTATGCAGCTTATTATCAGACAAGACTAAGAAAACCAGGATATATTCAACATTGGAGAAACTGCAACCGGTGAATTCCGAATCATAGCAGATCATCTTTTTGTCAATCAACTAATAAATTATTGTATTGTATTATTGTTTAGTAAACTGAGTATTTAGGGATTTGGGCTATTTTCTGACAATTTATAGACAAAATTAATCAAGAACATTGCAGGCAATATAACAAAGAATAAACTCTGCTCAAAACTGCCCATAGGTAAGCTGTGTTAAAGTGACATTTGCGGTGTATAAACAGGAAGTGGTTATAGGTTCCTGTCCTGAGTGGCACGAGGAGGTCGAGCTTGGCATAGAAAGAGCATATAAGATGAGGGACACACAACCACAGAGTTCAGTTTCTATCAAACCAGGAGTGCCTGACATCCAGCAGCAGTTACAGCTGTTTTAAATAGATAAAACTGTCCCTGTTGGATCCAAGTGGACACACACACACACACACACACACACACACCACCACCTCCACCCACTGATACATGCACTCACCTTGGGAGGCAGGGTTAGCTCTTATCTGAAGCTGTGATCAGCTGATGTACAGCACTTGGGTGCTGTGGCCCCACGCAGCCGACCTGATCTATGAGGCAATTATGGTAAAAACGTCTGTCTAAGCATTCTTGGGGTTGAAAGGACTGACCGGGATATTAAACAGATTACATTATATACAAAGTGAAATGTGATGGCAGCAGACCAAGAGAGAGAAGCCTTTTGTGTGGCTGAGTAGGAGTTCCATTATAGATGGCTGCCTCCCTGTCGAGGTTTTTTAACCTCTACACACACACACACACACAAACACACACAAGAATTGCACTTGGCGACAGGCCAAGCCCCAGATTTGTGTGTGCATGTGCAGCGTTTAAAGTGCACGTGACATGACTGTGTGTGTGTGCTTATACACTTTGATAGATTGCAGGGTGTTAGCAGTCTTTTCAGTGTGTAGGAAGCCTGGCAGAGAAGGCAACTTATCCCAACTCAACGAGCACTTGATTTACTCTTAGACAGGACCCAATCAAATCAAAGCCACGCCAGTCCAGAACAAATCAAGAAAAAATTAAATTAAATTAAATTATATATATATATCGTCACCAAATAACATTACAAGTGTTAAAGACTCACACTAACCACAAAAGCAAATCCAAATTCAGCTTCATGCAGTTCACTCCACCCCACACTCATTTAAAGATGATTGAGAACCAGTTATGAACAAAACAACAAAACAGTCATGCAACCCTAGTTTCAGGGAAACAGTTGAAAGATTATTGGAGTGTAACAGAGGGATCTAAGCTCTTTATTGTGACTAACAAATCGCACATCGATGAGCATATTGAACCACCTGACCACGTCACAGTGCTGTCTTCAGGATGTTGCTATTATCTACCTGCCTTTAAACTGTAATAGTAATTGTTATTGTTAAGTTTTGTGCTCTCCGTCCTCTCAGTTGTTCATAGGCCATTTTTATGCTTCTGTGCAGCTTTCATTGTTTTGTGTTTTTATAGGAACTTTTTGGCATTTACGTGTATTCATTAATGGATTGAGTGCCGGAATTTTCACTTAATAGTTGTTAAGCTTATAGCCTAAAGAACAACTTGCATTGTTTTCCTTGATGCACAAAGAAAGAAAGGTGAAGAAGGTAAAAATGCAGAGCTTCTCCTCAATCACTCACTGAAAGAAAGAAATGCCAACACCGAAAATGATGACGTCAACAGGAACCTGGCAGACTTTCTCACAAATGATAATAAACAAGAACAACCGCAGCAGCAGCATCAACAACAACAATAATAATAATTGTAATTTTTATTTATTGATTTGTTCCAGGGGCACTTTAGCTGAAGAGGGCAGCAGGGGCTATACTGACTGCAGATTGGTATTTTAAACCAATCAAAACCAAACTGAGGCTTATATTAGCAATAAGCTAATATTTATTGATTTATGGTTGAGCTCCAATTATTATTAATACTTTAATATTGGAAAGGTGGATCTAACCAACTAAAGAAAGACTTGATAACACTAAAATACTATGATGAGGTAGGTATGTTGATGTAAGACATAATCTACTTTCTAGTCTCATTATCTTTGACCCTCAGCTCATGTGTTTACGGTTCAAAAATTGATCAGTCTCTTTCACGCCACGAGTAATCTCCACTGAAGCCATTCCTTTTATTTCTTCTATCATCTTTAACGTAGGATTATCTCAGTCATACATAAAGAAAGTGACATGAGGGAGATATGACTCATTATGTTGACACACACAGAAACAGGAATCTATGATAAAACGCGTTTTTAATGCTTCAGTCTTCATCTACACAACCATTCTGCCGTTGTATTCTGTTTAAAGTACATCCATGCATATCACATATTTAAAAAGTCTCAGTTTTGAGGTGTATGCTAAATGAGTGTGTGCAGAAAATGTTGAATGAGGACATATTAATATTTTACCTAAGCTATGGGAGATATATATGTTCCACTAGATGATGAATCTAACACATTCAGGCCTTTTTTTTTTTCAGCCTTAAATGAATGCACTGAATATCCTTGTGGCTCTGCTTGCGATTATAGGTGGTTTTGCACATGCAGAACTGCCTTGGGCCATTACCTTGCTCTCACAGCTATTTAAAGTACTCAAAGTACGATGCATGTCCCTGCACTGGAGATTGTAGCCGAGGTGTCACAAATTACACCGTCTTCAAGATTAATCAATCGCAGCCACTGCGTGCAACCACGGCAACTTCCTGTAAAGTGAACCCGCACCAACGCGACCTGGCAAACCAGTTCCATCTCCATTAATTTCATATGAAGGAGCGAGCACTTCTCTGCACCGTGTCAGGCATGCAAGAACCAATTCCGTTTGTAACCAAAGAAGATACTCTGCAACGCTTGGACAAGTTTTTTCACCCACTTTCTCGTGATCAGGGAGTAACATGAGCTGCTTAAGCATGCTTAAGCATGCTGTTGAAGACAAACTTCATCAGGATGTTAGGAGACTAATAAGTTGCTGCCTAAGAAAGGAGGCGGATATTTAACCAGTGAAGTGATTGAATGATTGAGAATGGACTGATTTAAACTAAAACATCGTCTTGTTTTAGTGTTTTTTGTTACATACAGTGTACAGGTGTACATTCTGATATGGAGAATAAGTTATAAAGGTCAAAAACTGAAGAGATTACCTATAGCTACATTCATTTATTTGTTTGTGACAGCTGGGGCAGAAGCACTCAACAAGCTGATAAACCCAAAGCTTGACATTTCATTGTCTTATAAAGTCAAACTTGTTTATATAGTCCAAAATCACAAATTTGCTTCAGAGGGCTTTACAATCTATCTATAGATCCTCAGTTCGGATAAGGAAAAAGTCCCCTAAAAAAAACCTTTTAATGACGAAAAAATGAAGTTAAAAAGGCTAATGTTTTAGCAAACAGTCGCCTGTTTACACATGGAGCAACATTAGTCCAATATTCACTCTCCTGGTCTCCACCAACTCCTGAGAAAAAATATCTGGCTCTTCAGCAGCTATATGTTTAACTTTATTCTCCTTCTAGTCGCTAACTTTTGCTGTCTGCCATTTGCTACTGGGCAGACAGGGTACAATGGTTTATCAGAGCTATTTTACTGAAAACAGATGATCAAACCACAGAGGAAATGTACGACAAAACTAAAACAAGAAGCTAAAAGAGGCCAAGAAGCCGAGTAGAGCTGCGGAGCTGCAGAGAAGTGTCTCTGGGTTTGTCATTGAAGGCAACCCCTTTAATATTACATGAGGTTATTTGATTCATTGTTAATATAACAAAAATTGGTGGTGCTTTAAATTGCATTAAGGGCTACACTTAAATCATGTCTGACCTGGGAAATTTACCTGTGTTCTACTTGACTTATTCATTTGACTTGCATGAAAATTCAGGTAACTAAAAAGTTTTTGTCTGAAATTTATGAAGTAATGTTCTGCCCTGCTGAATTCAAGGACCTACATGACAAGTGAGTTCTCATCAAAACAGCAGGTATCACCATTGACTGCTTCTAAATGTGCCTGATATTTTGCTGGCTCCTTCACGGCGTGTTCGAAGTGAGGATGTGATGCCAGATCAGCCTAGATCATTTGGGATCATTACAAAGTATCACAGTATATGGAGAGTCATCGCTCATCCTCTCCTCTCATAACTCAGAGAAAATCACTGAGCTGCCCGAATCTTTCATCCTGAAAAACTCCCTGATTAATAAGCGCCTTCAGCACTTCTCTGTACCAGACTATTCAGTTAATTCACGGCTATAACTGTTGATTAGATTTTAAAATGAAAACATGTCGCATTTCAGAATGTGCTTTTTCTTGGGATAATTTTAGCTTTTGTTTTAGGGTATGGCCTATTATAACGATGCATGCGTGCATGCTTGATTTTAAATGGCAATGTATTCAGGAGACATGACCAGGGGATTATGATGATGAATAAAGATCTCTGCGCGTGTCTCAAAGGGCATTTGTGAGAGGTGAGGGAGGGAGGGGAGGCCTGTGGAGGAGACACAAGGGAGAAGAGGATCAGGGGAAAATATTACCAAGCCTACAGGCGATGCATCTGTTCTGAGACCAATGGTGCTGAACGAATGAATAGTGGTGAATTGGATCAATACTTGTGGTCAATATTGGTCATGAATCAAAAATGGAATCTAGTCATGATTGTCTCTAAGATGATGGATCATTTGTTTGATTATTCAGTGTGTCAATAGTGATCAATACTTGGTGACAAACTGCTCGTCATTGGGTTTGCCCTTATAAGGATTTATTCTCACATGGTGGTGGCGTCCCTGTCAGTGATGTCAGGAACATCCCTTCTATGATATCACTGACGGGGGAATAGCCGTTCGTGCAACATGCTTCAAATGTTTAGCCCATAGGGGGCAGTGTAGCACTACATGATTCAGTGATAATTTATCTAGTTTTATATCATAACCAGATTTTCTCATTGGCTGACAAGTATCTGTTAAAATCTTATAACAGCATACAGTAACTGAAACATACGTAGTTGTTGTCAATAGTTAAATCATCAGCCTACCTTAGAATTTTGTGGCAACGTAATGAACAAGTTTGAAAATATTTTTGGCACAAAATAGTCTGTGTAACAACTTCAGTGTGTTTATATTCATAGCAGACCAGTCAACCGTTGGTCGTTTCACCAATCAGTACATGAGTTTAGTTTAAAGACTGAAGGTATTTCCAGCCCGAGTCTGAATTTATGTGCGAGACCTTCACACAAAACCAAGCAGGTAGTTAAATGCTTGTGTTTCTGTTGCGTCTTGCATTTTTTGCTCATATACAATGAGGATTTAGTTTCCCTTTAAACAAATATAACATTATGCTGCAACCTTTAACACACTGCCAGTTGGTGTAATTCACCACCCTCTTGTTGCCCCACCAAGACTGGACATACAACATGTTCTTTTTTTGTTCTGTTAAGAAGCATGAAAAGCAAAATATTGCCATTGTTGCCAAGAGCTCGGAGAACTCATCGCTGACAGGATGCATGAAAACGAAACAGAATTGAACACGGAGAAGTCTACAATCTAGTCTCAGACTTGGTGCACGTTGCTCCTGTGCACAATTTATACCCAGAATTTTTGGCATTTTCACAAAGGAATTTTGGTTCAATGTGAAAAAGCCTTAAAGAGGACCTGATGGACTTGGTTGTGATGAACAGAAATGATATGCTTTTACAGAAAATTTACAATTTAAACAACTTCTAGGCACAGCTTATGTTTTGTTTTGTTTTTCTACCTTTGGTAAAGGTAGGTAAGGTTTGATTTAATGACACATAGCATGTGAATGCCTTGCTGTTTTTCAGATGACTTTGATGTGAGACCCTGAGGCTGGAAATTGTGTCACGGATACACAAAAAATGTCATCACACACAAGTGGGTGAAAACGTAATCTCCATCCACATTTTGTTGTAAAAAATAACTACTTTACAAACTATACAAACTGATTGTCCATGTATGATTCAAGTAGTCGAGGAGGGAGGTTATAGGACGAGCACCAAAGAGAGAAGAGGAGAATTACCTTCCTCTACCAGCGTTGACCTCACACCATGGGGAATCTTTTCTTTACCTTGAGAATTTTATGGAAACACCACAATTATGTTGTCAAATAAGCCACTGACAACTTGGCACATTTAACTCCCTGCACATGTCTGGGATTGTACTTCGCCAGTTGTGCTCGCATACGGAGGAGGATATCAGAGATGCACATACGTGTCTCCTGCTGCACAAATTAGATTGACGTACATTTATTATTCATCTGCTCGTTTTTTGACTGCTCGCACTCCCAGATGTTTTTCTGAGTGTGCGTGTACGTGCGCTCTCATTCAGCGTACCTATATTTGAGCGCTGCGCACGTCATGTTTGCTTCGTGGCTGTAAATAATTCATTAGGTGTAGGCATCGCTGCTCTGCTTTGAAGAAACATCCTCTCCACTTCTGCAATGTGACAGTATTTACATGTATAACACGGCAACACTGATCACAGCTTTGCTTAACACAACAACACGTCACACCAGGAAAAGACTAAATCCGCCTGTCCTAATGAGAGATGACAAACAACAGCCTTTTAAATCCTTTATAGGAAACCTTTGCTCTGTAAAAATGTAATTTCTGCAGAATCCCCACCGGGAGGGTTGGAGCTTGGAAAGTCACTTTGCTTCACTGATTTACTTTGAAGCAGCCATAATGAAGAACGCAGCAGGAAGAATTATAGAAACATTTCAGATGGAGAGTGAAAGAGAGAGCTGTCCTGAGAGTCGATCTCTGATGTTTCTTTATTGTTTTGTGAGCGATCCAGATCAGTGAGTATGCAGTGACAAACACCAGCTGAGGGCACAAGGGGCGCAATTATTTAAATCATAATCCACAGCTTACATCATTTGTCTGTCTGCCCATTGTTGGCGTCCAATCTCTCGTTCCCAAGGCAGAATCTGACTGTCTGAACAAGCAAATAGGTTTTGATTTGGATGAATAGAAAAGGTAATTGTTAGCCGGGAAGCAGAATTGATGGTGTTATGATTATCCATGCCGCGCCATGTGTCATTTTTCAGACGTATGAGGATGAGTGGCCTGATATAAAAACATCTGGTGGTTGGCTGGTTTGGCTGGAAATCTGCAGTCTCAGTGGAAATCTGTGGTAATATGCAACATATCCCAAACAGAAGTGTCCTATAAGAGAAGAAAAGGCATCTTCTAACGCACAGACCACCTGCTGTAGGGACGGGCAAAATGGGGACATCTGTTAGCCATCTGAGCTGACAGGCTGGGCTCGGTGAATCTTTTCATATTGATCAGATTGTCTTCTGAATTCAGTTCACAGCTTTCCAATCAACACTAGTCAACTGCAAATATTTTTCACTGAAAAATACTTAATATTCAATACTTAATGTTGGAAAATGCACTGTGCATAAGCTTGTCTTGCCCTAAAACATCAACAGGAAACAGTTTAATCTCATCTAAAGTCTATTGTTAAATTGTCATCTAAGAATATTTTGGGCCTATTATGATCTTTTACATTTTACAAATGACATTTTGAGATTGTGTGGTAAATGAAAACTGAGCTGAACTGTTGGCCTGTCATTCCAGGCCTGAGGCATAATTTCACTTTCATTAAACAATAGCTGAAAAGCATCACACTCCTTTTATTTCTTTTCTACATACAGTAGATGTCAACAATGCACACACTTTAACACTGAGCCTCCTTTTTCTCTTGTTTCCCCCCAGCCCTGCCCCCTGCCTCAGCACTCAGACAGCTTTTATTTTGGCATGGGTGACCACTGGGGGATTGAGAGTGAGAGATGATCACCTTTTATCCGCTGTCTCTCTCTAAAACACCTTTCACTTTCTATTTTCTGGATGACGAGCCTGCACTGTTTTACCTCACAGGATAAGCACGTCTCTCAGGCAGGCTCCTATCTGTCCCCAGGCTGCCGCCTCTCGCTCTCACTATGTTCCTGTCTGTGTATATGTCTCTCTACCTCTGTCTTTCTCATACATAATGTAAATCTTGCACATGTGTATACTCTGTATGTATTTAGCTGCGTCTTTTATGTGCATTCATGGTGTTAACGCATGCATGTAGAGATACTGTGTGCTATTATTCTTCTTCTTTTCTGGTTCAGTGTGTTTTGTTACGGCACACGTATGTCTGCTTTTATTACTGTGCACAGATCTACTCCTGCTATTAAACTTTTACACAGTGGGTAAACACACAATTTCCAATGCTCTTTGACTGTCCAAACAAGTTGAGTTTTTCCTATTAAATTTCAATTCTGGGATTTCACACTCCAGTCTATTCTGCGCTCGACTTTCCCTGCTGAAAAGCAAAGGAACGTTTTATCCACATTTTCATTTTTCAGTTGAATAATCAGTAGGTTGCGTGTTTGGACTATGCTATCGAAATAGAAATTGCAATAATAGACACAATATCTCTCACTAACACACAAGGCACATAGCAGCATGGCCATAAATACACAGATGTTTGCCTGCATTCATTCAAACAGCAAAAGCATGTTTCTATTTCCAGGCCCTTGTCTCCTTTTCTCCGATTTAAAATGAGTTACCATTTGCACAGCTGCTGGTTTTAGATTATACAGCATATTTTTTTGAAGAGTACAAGCTTTCAAAGTTGAAGAATGGCTGGGCGACACAGCGAGGAGCAGAAATAATCAGTTTTGTGTCCTACATGATACCGAGCTTGTATCAATGTCTGGGAATTGAACCTGCTTGCTATTATGTCTGCATACTGTGTTAGCTATGTACAGTGCTGCAAGTAGATCTGAAGCTGTGGAGCAGGAGGATCTGCTGCTGTGCACACCACTCAAACATGCAAACAGTGGTGCTGTAGTTTACAGCCATCTAAAACATATTAAATTGAATTTTGAAGGATTAATCATCTAGGTGTCACAGCACAGGTAGTACTGGTAAAATGATTTGTTTTAGATCTGGGGGATAGCTGTACTGGCACCTTACAGGCTATAACATAACCTGAATGCCCTTGTTGCCACTCAAGAAAAGGAGTTCATTTAATAAATATATAAGGACAGAAATGAACCCAAAATCCTTCTGGGATGAGGGTTATCATACATTGTCCATCACGGCCTCAACGAAAACCTTCAGCACACCACTCTTAAGCGTCCATATCTCTACTCACGCTCTCCTGGCCTCGGCCCTGTGATAGGCTCATATTGCAATAGACCTGCCCTCTTGAGAATGGCAACCAATCAAAAAATGTCAAATGACAACCCGTTACCATGACATATGTCCATGGTGAATTTATATTGACAATATACTAACTAGGGCTGCAACTAACAATTATTTTTTATTTGATCTATAAAATGCCATCCTCAATTCCCCAGAGCCCAAAGATATTCAGTTTACTATCATGTAAGAGTAAGAAAATTAACAAACTTTCACATTTGAGAAGCTAAAACGAGTGAATGTTAAGCATTTTTGCTAAACAAATGACTTCACCGATTAGTCAGTTATCAAAATAGTTGCTGGTTAATTTTCTCTTACAATGGAGATCGACATTGTTATTGTTTCAGCTGCAACACTTCCACAGCAACAAAACTCACATTTTCTACAAAAAAAGGATTTTTTTTTTATATGAAGCAGCTATTGAGGAGACAGTTTTGTATTTGATGATGCATTTTTGACTTCTCTCCTCTCGTTTGGAGAAGATTTCCTGCCAGAAAACCAGAAAGGGTCTCAATTTGTTGCTATAGTATGTATTTCTCTGTTGCCGTGGCCTCTGCTGATAACACTTATTTTTTCATTTTTTTATTCGTTTTTCGAAAACAACAAATAATGACAGTAATGATACGACAATGAAGTTGGTTTAAAAAAGATAAAAGAGAGTAAGGGGAAAAGGGGACATTTTTTACATAAAAATATCCCCAGGTCAACAACGTCTCTCTTCTTCCCCCGTCATTTCTCTCCCTCCATTGCTCTATTGTCTGTCTCCCATCATCACAGATCATCCTGTCTGGCTTTGCCCTTACCTGCTCTGCAGCTGCACACCTGGGACCCACTTTAGCACAATCCATTCATCATCCTCTCACCTCACTTCATAATTTCCTCTCTGTCACACACGCGCCTCTCCATTGATTTCTGATTCAGAATCTGAATGGCTTATTCAGCATGGAAAGGTGCATGTTTGGAGTTGCTAAAGCAGTCATAGAGGTTACTACAAAGGCAAACAGTTTCTGTGGATTACAAAATGTATATTTTGAACAGTTTACACTGTATCCTGTACCTCTGTCCACAAGGATGATTCACTGCTTCAGATTATTTCTATTTCGGGGAGATATTTAGCATCTCATTTTCTGTAGCGCGTCATATAACAATTATTGTCATTATTGATTGATCTGCAGTGAACAGTGACAATGTCCATTACTATGTCTTGGAGCTTAAAGTGACATCTTCAGAAGTCTTGTTTTGTCAAAGCGACAGGCAAATCCCCCCAAAAATATTTAGTTTATTTTCATAGAAGACAAAAAACCCAGCAAATACTCACATTTAAGATTTTGGAATGAGAGAAAATATGGCATTTTTTGTTTGAAAAAGGATCCATTATCAAAATAGTTGTTAATTACATTACATTTCTTGTCTGCACTGTGAACACAAATGTGCTCTCATCATTTTCTTGGTATTCATTTTGTTGAACTCCGAGTCACACTGATATTTGTGACGTTTTGTTTTTTGTATAATCTTCGAATTTGACAGCTGGACTTTAATCTTTCTTCTAATAGCTATATTGGTTGTCTCAAACCAGCTACTATATAGTTGGATTGTCTTAACTCTGGTTTTTGTGTATATAGTTTTATATATAATTCTGTATCTATGATTCATATATCAGAACAGCGTGGTGTTTCAGTGTTCAGCACTGTGGCCTTGCAGCCAAAAGATTGTGGGATTGATTGTGGGATGAAGTTTACATTCCCTCCCTGTGTTCTCCTGGTTTCCACCCACAGATAGATGGATAGGACTTTGACAAGGATGGGGCGTCATGGAGCGTTTGGCATTAGTATTGGTCTACTGCTGTGCTTGCAGGAGAAACTCCTGCAGTTACTGAACAGACGAAGGAAAAGACACCTGCAGTACGTGACATGATTTTGACTCTCCTGGAAACTAGAAAATATCATGTGTTGAGATATTCTGACAATACAGGCAGGCTGGAAAGAGGGTTTATATGTCAATATTTTGTCCTCTTTTAAACAGAAATAGGGCTGCAGCTAACAAACATTTTCAATCTACCGATCGTATTCTAATTATTCGATTAAGTGTTCAATGTACAAAATGTCAAAAGTGAAAAAATGCCCGTCACAAGTTCTCAGAGCCCAAGATGACGTCTCCAGATTGCTTGTTTTGTCAGACAAACACTCCAAAACCCAAAGATATTCAGTTTACATTGATGCAAAACAGAGAAAAGAAGCAAATCATCACAATGAAAGAGTGGGAGCATGCAGTGAATGTTTGTCAATGTTGCTTGAAAAATGACAATTGATTGATTGACTAATTGTTTCAGCTCTAAACAGAATGAAACGTCTCAACGTTGATTCTTGTAGCAGACATATTAGTTTCCTGAACATTTGTTGATAATTGAAAAGACCAGGGGAGTAGCCTGCGGAGATTATTTCCTCAGTTCGGTCAGCTGGTACATTGTAAAGTCAGATGACTATCCAAATAAGTGATTCGCAAGTTAGTCCATTACTTTACCGCTAATTTCCAACCTGTTCTAGTGAAGTGAAGACTGAATTGGCACCGACTTTGACCTAGCCTGGCACAGCCTGGCCTAAAGTGGTTCAGCTGGTCCAAATCTGATCAATGAAATCTCATTGCTTTTACAGACACAATGTAATTGTCTCCACCTGACAGGCAGACAGAAAAGAATGTATTGTATATTTATTATTGGCCCTCCAAAACAAGAAACAAACTCTAATACATGACCTACGTGGTGCACATCAAGAGAGACAGAAAGATAAAAAGAAAGGGGTGAGGATGGGCACGAGTAGATCTGACTATAGCCTACTTACATTTGTGTATTTCATTAAATGTATGTGTTGCTTAGATGTATTCTTGTGGCATGCATATGACAATTTTAGCCTTATTCTTTCCGGCGGTGAAAAACGGACTTGGGAGCAAATAAAAAAATAAATATAAAAACACAATTCAAAGCGGTAAGTAGGCTTATTTTCATACCTTATAAGTACAACAAGTACAAGGCTTTAGTGCTTCAGTCAGTCTCTGTTGTAGGATGATATCGGGATACAAAAGAACAATGATATGGCTTTGAGACTGCTTGCAAGAATCTGACACAGATAAGTCGGTCCCTCTGACGAGAATCTGTATCTCCAAAAGGGTACTGTAGTTTATTCTGAGTCAATCCCACATACACCTTCCTGCTGCTGGAAATACTCACTATAGAGCTCCAAATGTGTATTAATACCTGGCTGAAAATAGTCCCCTTCAAATGCATCATTTACTTCTGTTTGAGATATAAATATATA